>JAENPR010001676.1:0-123647 GCA_018135685.1 Themeda triandra
AGCAGCCCATGTTGCATTGTCCTCGAGCATTGTCTTGGGGTCCAACATGGGAGGAGGATTGGCCACCCAATCATCCTCACAGGATGATTTCATCTTGACCAAACCTAAGAATCAGATGTGCAAGATGCAACAAGCTAGCACTAGCTTGACTCCGAGTCTTGCACGGGTGGAATGGTTTGTTGTCCAGATCCTAAACCTACCCTTCAAAGGACCCAAACCCCTCTCAATGGTGGTCCTCGTGGGAAGAATGCCTCAAAGGAAAGCTCGTAGCATTTTGGGCCTGCCTCACACCATACTCGAGAGGTGATACCTTGTGCCTCGGTAAGGTGGCAGAAACGCCTCACCGCATTACCAAGATCCACCGAACAAACTTTCCTAGAAACAAACAATGGGGACAAACATTGCAAGAAGGACCTACAGCAGCCTATTTAGGATGTAGCTAAGGTAATGTACCTTGAGGAATCCTAAGGCCATCCTCCTAGCCAAGGCATCTCAGAATCCCGGCATCATGAATGGATCCTTCCCACCACCCAAGACATAGGTGAATCTCGATCCCAATCCACACATGCAAGGACATTCCGTGTGGTGGTGTGCTCCTCCCCGTGAAAGCCGCCTCTCACCGGGCCGGAACTCTTGCAAGAACATGTGTCCCATCCATAGCACCAAAAGGGTCCTAAATGAAACACAGGATAAGAAAACAAAATCTAGACACAAGAAAGTGTACTAGTGACCAGCAGAGAATGACTCCAACATTAAACCATGGATGTCATTTCCTGCTCCTGGCAATCTTGGGGCGTTTTGCCAATGGTGCTGGCCTGATCATCTCATCTCTCAACTCCCCAACAACATACATGACCTCATGAAAGTACCTGCTAATGGTCTCTAGAGAGTGCCTAAAGATGACTGGTGACCCTAAATCTCTCATTGTGGCCTACAACTAGCAAGAACATTGCAACCTGCTTCAATGTTGGTGTGGAAGCCGTCCCTAAGCAAGGACTTATTGCGAACAGTCACAGAGCTGAAAGAATGGAGCTCTCCTCATCCTAAGCACCTCTAAATAGAGACGGTTAGTGCTGTGGTACATGAACCTTAGGTTGTCTTTGCTCTCTCTATCACGGTGAGTCGTGGACCGTAGCAAATTCCCGCCCAGTGTTCGACACGCCCGAACCTCATGAACATCCAAGCATAGATCATAGCAAACCAATGTCGAGGCCCTGGATGAGCCGATGCCTAGCGATCGGGTCCATTGTGCTAGACAGGCAATACAACAAAAATATGCAAGACCTACAAAGATATCCATGGATCGGTATGCGACAACCAAATGGTGTGCCACCCGCATCCGGCTAAAAGGGACGAACTTGGTAGCAAAAAACCATGGATTGGGGAACCAACTCAAATGTACTAGCAGCATGAAGTGGACCCTAATCAATTTGTATGACCGCTCCCAAAAAAATGTGCCTCCCGATCACAAACATCATCGACCAAACCCTAAAGCTCGCCCAGAAACTATGCTCAAATCGAAGGTATGTAAGTTCGAATCATCAAGCTAAATCGAGTCAAGAAGGAAAAGAGACAGGCGGAGGTAGATCTACCGTGGTGCCTTACCGTAGGGGAGTGGTTGCCGCACGTGACCACCGGCGTCGAATACCGGGGCGCAGGAAGGGAGACATGCGCTGAGAGCGAGAGAGGATGAGAGCCGGGCCGGGGAGGAACAATACCGGGGAAACCCTAGCCAGAAGCCGTGAGTGTTGGTTTATATACGCCGTCGGGCGGTGGTGAGAAGCCGGCCTAATGCCGCGGGCGCGAGTGAGCCGGGCGCGGGCCCTGGCTAACCTCGAACGACCGATTTGGTCGCTCACCCTCGGCCTCGCTACGATTCCATTTGCTGACAGCTCTAACTTAGCCAAAGCCAGATGGCTGGCTGTGGAACCAAACGCGACGTTTTGCTCCAGAGCAGCCTGTTTCCTCTCGGCGATCAACCAAACACATCCAATATGTTGTTCAGCCGCCGCCGTAAAGGGCTTTGCCGCAATTGCGTCAGGCCGCCGTGGCCGCATACCTCACGCTTGTGGTGACCATGTATGTCGGTCGCATGTCGCGATAGACCATGAAGCCTTTTTTTTCCCGCAGCAGAGCCGAGCCGCACCCGGTTGAAAGGAACAGGCCCAAGCCCGATAATTATTTGGATGGCCCGATCAAGCTTTGTGGAGCCCGGTACTTAGTTGGATATATAGCCCAATAAGAAGCCAAAAGCCTCTTTGTAGACACGTGGCCAATGAGGTATCGATTTCATGGTGAAAGATTCATTTTTTTTAAAAGATAGATTAGGTATATAGAAACTAGCAGGGACCTTTGGAAGAGAAATATTGAAGAGACTAAATATTACTAGTATAAAATAGGATGAAATATAGGAGTACTTTTGGAGTACATTGAACTTTTTTTTTAACAAATACTTTCTTCTATTCTAAATATATAAAGTTGCCTTAATTTTTTATTATACATTGAACTTATTATCTATTTAGACTTTATATTTGGATATATTAAAATGAATGTATTTAAAAAGTAAAAACGAATAATAATAATCGAGAATGGAGAGTGTACTCCGAATCGGAAAGAACAAACAACGGAAAGTGCACCGACGACATTCAACCGTGCCCTGTCGTATAACCTGGCCCCCAAAAGCCACGTTTATCATTTCAATCAAAGTGGGCCTTACTTGCTCCTCAATGGAACCGACACAGCCCGGCCCAAGCTGCCAAGCCCATCCCAACGCCACACCTACTCTGCCCGGCAGGACGCCGGGAGGATGGACGCGCAGAGCCAGCAAGGGGGCGAGGCAGTGCGGCGGCGTGGAAGGTGAGGAGGATCACCACCCGGGAGACAGACGACAGCGGCGGGAGGCGATGGGAACGCGCTGGCGCAGTTGAGGTACGCTCTTTTCACTCGGGACTATCTCACAAGACCTATCCCGTCCGTTCCACAGTGCTCTCTGCTGCGTTTACTGGAACTAGACTATAATAGGAATCATTTGGCTCGCGTTGGTAAAGGATTACAGAAGTATTCTCTATATGTACTCCAGACCTTCAAAAAAATCTCTATAGTCCAGCTGTGATATGTGTTCATGTGGGGATCAGATCCTGCATTTGGTTTGCTGTCAATCTCTGAATTATATTTGTAGTTGTCATCCTCCATTTGATTCTGATGTCAATCTCTTGAATTATAGTTGTAGTCGTCTTTTCAGAGGTAGCGCTAAAGTAGTCAAGTGGATGACGTAAAAGTGAAACTCTTGTAGAGACTGGAATAGTTCCTTTTTTTTTTTTTGGTTGTAAAAAACTACAATTACGAGATAGATAGAACTTAATTTTCTTGTTGGTCTCAGCGATTAACCTCGTCTGCAGTGAACCAAATTTCGCAGCAGCAAGCAATCAGGTCTTACAAAAATAGAAACGCGGACTGACACATTGCAAGAAATTATTTGGAAGGGAGTCATATATTTGCTTCGTCCGTCCCCCCCCGACTTCTCTCCTTATACACCAATATATTTGGCTCATTATTTGACTCATGTTCTTGGCTCGTTAGTTCAAGGGATTGCGGATCACTGCAGGAGGCTCCATGTTTGAGTTAATTTAGGATGGAATGGATCTTCTACTATAAATGTAGTCATATTGGAGCAATCCTCCATTTGGTTTGAGATGTCGGCCTCTGAATTAGGTTGCATTTGTAGTCTACTATATTTTGTAGTCTACTATTATACAGATACATATAGTTTCCCCTTTTTTGTCCCGAATAATTAATCCCTGCTCTGCAATATATTTCTTTATAAAGGCTGATATATTTGTTTCATCCACTAGCATGTACCAACCACACTGCAGCTTACATTTCTAGAAGATGTAGACTTTTCTGACTTCTAAACACCCTAGTACCACAGTCTGATTAAAAATCGTCAAGCTGTTGCATGTCACTTTCTCACTGATTGTTGACAGTTACACCACCAACTTCCATGTGATTTCTGATCCACACATAATTAAGTGGCAGGATATGGCACACAACTTCAGGCAGGACGATGCTCTTGAGACGTCTAATAAGTGCCAGATCACTGATGCATCTTTGCTGTGTTGCTGTAAAAAGCTGAAGGATGCCGCACTGGAATGCGGGACAGACTTCACAAATGCAAGCAGAGAATCCTTGGAATATGAGGCGAGGTGAGGAATTGCATGGCAGCCAGGAATTGCATGGCAGCCAGCTGTCAGAGATTTTTCCATTGCAGTGACTCCTTTGTCCCCACGCCTCGCTGCCAAATCGCTACTGAAGACTCGACTAGCAGTCCTCTTTTCTCATGGCTAGCAGTTCCCATGTTGGATGGTCAAGGAAGATAGTAATACACCAGTAAGGTGCTAGCAAGTATGATATCTTTCTGATACGCACATGTTTCATTTCCACCACTAACTAATTGCTTCTCCTTATAGTGCTACTCTGTCCACGTCCTGAGTTCCTGTACAGAACAGGTGAACTTTGAACTCCTGAGAGGAGTCTTCATAAGCAATCCTCAGGGCCGACATGATGGCTTCAACCTTTCTATGTATCAATGCTGCATTGATCAAAGGCCTTCATGTCACTATTCTGACGATCTTGTTTGAATAATGATACATTGATGGTCTTCACGTGACTTCACTCCCAACCTGCACACAGGAAAGCTGGACGAAACCACACCATACAAAAAAAAAAGTTGTAGGTTTGAAACCATAGGCACTTCAATGTAAGACGTGTTGTCCTTTTTTATTATTAAAGTTAATATCATATTGCTAACAACTACATCAGATGGTGTTTGAAAGCAACTCACACATATCTCTTTTTCCACCGAAGCTATTTTTTCACATCTCTTGTTTCTAAAGCTACAGGTACATGATACCAACCAGAGGTTTCTGAAACTTTTCTTTAGATCATGCCTAAGCGCGTATTTCATTAAACAGAAAAGCAGCTCAAGCAATGCATAAAAATTAGCGGTCAAGAACCCGTGGTTACCGAAGCCCTACCAACACCAACTGTGATTACATTAAAAAATGATTTGTCGACAGGAAGACACATCAGACCCGACAAGTCAAGGTCCATGGCCGATAGGTCGAAGCCCCCATTCAAAACGATCTGCAAAGCAAGCTGCTTCTTCTCCGACATGTTATGGAAGGTGGCCTTGAACTTGCTTTCGACCTGGAGTCGATGAGATCCCCTTGACGTCAATGCCAAGCTTCTTCAACAACATGTTCGGCTTGCCAATGGTGGTCGCGCGTCGCGGCCCGGCGGCGATGCGGCCACTACGCCGTAACGGGTAGAGGGAGACAGTGTCCTAGGGCGGTGTAGCCTTGGCTTTTTGATGAGCGGAGTCTGCAATGGTGCAACCAAGGCCTCCAACTCATCTCGAGCAGGCGCATACTCGGTCCTTCACCCTCGTGCTCCTCGGCCGGGATAGCCTCGCCTAGGAGGCCACTAGAGAGGTCGACCTTAGACCGAGGGTGGCTTGAGGGGCCCCACCCGAGCCACCCACGTTGCTGGGAACACCGCCCCGCAACCGGTGCAAGAGGGGCCTCCCGCCGACCTCCCCTCACAACCCCGGCCACAACCAAAGACACGTCGAACTTCAAAGAAAGGTGCGTCCTCGAGCCCATCACTACCGGAACCGCTTTGCCGCCCCGCCGACTTAGCCGGCAAAGGCCGGAATGTAGGCTGGCAAAGGGCTTTGCCGACTACATTCCACGGGCGTGCGGCAAAGGGAAGGCGCAGCGCTGGGCATGGGTAAAGACCGCTTTTGCCGATCACAAAGCGGCGGCAAAGGTAAAGGGTTTTGCCGCCGCCAACCCGGGCAAATAAGAAAGAGTTTTCGTAAAAATAAAAAGGATGCACCCGCTTAAGCCCATCCAGTTCCCCCGCGAGCCCATCCAAGCCCTCCGCGTGCCCATCGGGCTCCGCTTCGTCGCCGGAGTTTCCGCCCCGCGCCGCCCGAGCTCGCCGTTGTCCCCAGCCGCGTGCCCCCGCCATGGACGGGAACGAGACGCCGTCGGAGAGCGAGGCGCGCCGCCCTCCGGCTCCCGCCCAGCCGACCGCGAAGGCCCGGAGAGGTGAGCAGGGCGGCGAGGCCGCCCGCTGTCGGAGAGAGCGCGCGCCCGCGGAGCAGAGCGAGCGTTCGCGGAGCTCCGCCGAGCCGCGCTCGGGGATTCCGCCCTAGCCCCGCCGCAGTGGCGTGGGGAGCTGGCGCTGCGTGGCGAGAGCATTCGCCGCACCGCGCTTCCCCTCGATCCGCTCGCGGGAGCCGTCGCACCCGCCCCGGCGCAGCTGCCGCTTACCGTGGAGAAGAAGGGCTTGCCGCCACCGGGGGCGAGGGCCGCGGCTCCCTCCACCATGGCCGATCACGGCGGCGCGTCGCTGTGGACGTTGGCGCGCTGCACCGCCGCGCCCGGGACGGCCGAAGGGCCGGGACAAAGCGGGGCGTGAGGGAGCGAGCGGGAGGGTCGCGGGCGGGCGCGTTTGCCGGGCAGCAGCGCATCTCCGCGCGACATGCCGACGGGTCACAGCAGCTGGCGGCGGGGCGCTTTGGCTGAGCGGCATCGGGGGACGACGGGACGGCTAGGGGATGGCATCGGGGATTGTGGAGCGAGAAGATCACGTGCGCGGGGCCGGCGGAGGCCGTGCCGCTGGCCGCGTCGGTGGAGTGCGTGAGGCTGCAGCTGCAGGGAATGGCGGGCGCGTTTGTGGGCTGCATGGCGGGGCGGCGGCGAAGGGAGAGGAGTGAGCAGGCCTACAGGTTGGTTGTGGAGGCCGGTTATTTATATCGTTGGGGTGGTGGCTTTGTTGGGCCTTATTGGGCCGATTTTTGCCGACCGGCCCACGAAGGGCGTCGGTAAATTCTTTTTTTTTTTTTTTTTTATTTTCTATTTTAAATCTTTCAAATTCAAAAGCATGACAAGATGAAGTCTTTTGAAATTCAAACTTTTTCTATTGTCCAAGTATATTGTTTACAAGCACATATTCAAATTTGAGACTTTTTTATGACATTTTGCTATATTTAGCTCATTTAATTCATTTACTTGAATTTTTGGATAATCCAAAATTGAACTACGTGTGTATAAAATAATGGAATATAGCCACTCAAAAATTATATTCATGTTGGAGAGTGTATATGAAGGCCAATTATATTCACTCACCCAAAGTTTTGAAAGAGTTATTCACTTAAACATGACTATTTAGTTGTAGAATAAATGTTATTTAATTATATAAAAATGCAAACGAAGTCCGAAAATCACGAAACTTCAGCAGGTGTGTCATCCCATGGCATGTGGAGGTGAGATGGCCTGAGAATGTTTCGAGCAAGTTCTCGACGACGGATGGCTAAAACCCGTGACATCTCCACATGTAACCACAATTGATCGCATGAGTGAGATGTATGAGTTTTAGCCATCCGTGGTCACAACTTGTTCGAAACATTCTCAATTTTTTATCATAGCCTCCACATGCCATGGGATGACACGCCACCAAATTTCGTGATTTTCGACTTCGTTTGCATTTTTATATAATTAAATAACACTTCTTCCGCATCGGGAGAACCATGTTTCGTGAAGTAGGAGTTAAAATTTTAGGTGAGTTTCTGGATAGGGTCTCAAAATACATTACCTAACATGAATATAATTTTTTGAATGGCTAGGTTTCATTATTTCGTGCACCTACAGTTCAATTTTTACTTTTTCGAGAAAATGCAAGTAAACAAAATAAATTCAAGAAATATAGCAAAAAGTTATGAAAATGTTTCAAATTTTAAAATATGATTCAATACAATCTAGAATGATCAAAAAATTTGAAACCAAAATTCAAAAGAAAAAAAAATCTTTGTCACCTTGATCGGCTTAGAAATGTCATCTTCGCTGATCACAGATTTTGCCCAGCTCAAGATTGGCAGAGCGTCCGGCGAATGGGATGCTGGGCCGATCGCCGGATTATTGCTGCTGCCGTCGGAGTCGCCGGGCAAAAAGGATGCTTTGCCGACCGCCATGGCCTGAGGCGGCAAACGCTCGGCATCAGGGAAAGAGCCGTTTTCCCCAGAGCATCCAGCGTGGCAGCACCTTCAAGCGCGACAAGGACAAAGGCAGAGGCCTCACTAGCCGAGGGGACGTCCCTCCGAATGACGAAGGTCTCCATCCTGGGATGGCTGTCAACATCAGCCATAGGTGGAGAGACCGGCGGCTGCTGCGGCGATGAAGACAACGCGGTCTGCCGCTGCACATGACGAGGAAAGGACCTCGCCGGCGTCTGGTCAGAAGCACCCCGGCTGAGGCCTCACGCCACTGATGCCACTCACTCCTGGTCACTCGCGCATGCCCCGGCCCGATGACCAACATCCCGGCAACGGAGGCAGCACGACGAGGAGCGACACTAAGCGGCGGTGTGGTCACACGCGAGGCAGTTGAAGCAGCGACCCACCAACTCCAGCGGGACTGGACGACGGCGCTTGGGTGCCGCTTTGCCTGGCTCATGTCGGTGGCGACGACTCACGACCATCTAGAACCCATCAGCATCGACGATGGGTGTATGGTGAGATTGCTGGTGCACGCCGTGCGGGCCATGACGCCGGTGCACAGGGCGCCTCGCTGCCTGCTGCGAACCGAGGCAAAGCAGCACGGGCACCTGCGCTGGCTACGGTGGTGGATCCCCACGGCCAGCAAGCGCGTTGTGCCTGCGCTGCCGTCGCTGCCGCTGACGCCGCCTCCCCCACGCGGCGTGCTGCGTCGCAGTCACATCCCCGGGCAATGGTGGCGACGTGGCCCGGAGAGCCTTGAGGGCAACGTCGAGGTACGACAGACGCGTGGCACGGGGAGAAACTACAATATCCAAACTTAACCCGTTCAACTTTTGACCATCTGATTCACGCTGACAGGTTCCAAACCATGAAGGAAGACTAGGGCAGACATGGCACATCATAGAGTATTTTATAGGTGATTCTGTAATGTAAACAAACGGGCCAAAATTCCTGGAAAGCCCTATAAATAGCACCCCCCCCTCCCCCCACACCCACCCACCCAAAGCTCTTTGTAACTAAACACTTAAGGTCCACAATATTATCTTATTGTTTCATCCATATTTTGTCCGTTGATGTTTCCCAGCTCTTGATCCCTCGGGCCCCTCAAGTGATTCAAGCGAGCATCCAAACTCAACAATTCTCGAGTTAGTACTCTGCTACATTGAAGATTATTTCTTGCATAACCATCGCTATTTGACCAGTCTACATGTCTTTGATGAAACAGCCCTCCTTATCAATGACCTGCCTACATTTTTCTATGCTCATATATGTTCTAATCTTATATTGCCCCACGGTTCAATTAGCATCGACAATATTGCTCTCTGTACCCAGCATAGCTGTCTTGCTGTCCTTACTTCCAATGCAATTTTGTCGAGGGTACACGTACATTCTTATGACCTGCCTACTTTTATTTATTGATTTTCCTTACCAGGGAAGCAACGCTATAGATTCCTAAATCCTGATGGCTGAGACGGTCAGTTCTGCAGTTATCCAAGAGTCATTTAGCCAAATACTATCTGGCCTACTTAAAAAATATGATGACAAAAAGGAAATAAATCGAATCAGAAACATAGAGAGGCTGGAGATGGCACATATCAGGCTAGAAGCTGCTCTTGAGACTTCTAATAAGTGGCAGATCACTGATACATCCATGTTGCGTTGGCAAAAGAAGTTGAAGCATGCTGCACAAGAGTGTGATGAGAAACTGCACATATGTAAGCAGAGAATCCTCAAAGAAGAACGTATGGAACTGGAGGTAAGGAATTCCACCATTCCTAAACGGATTGGACATGCTACCAAGTCATTTGTTTTCTCCATCTTAAACCACAACAATGATGAGTTGAACCCATCTGTTGTTAAACGGTTTGAGTGGTATGCAAATGGTGCAAGTGAGTTCCGGAGATTCATAGAACTTGGTGGCACACCACTTAGTCACGTCATGCCCTTTGGCTCTCTTGTCAATAATCTTTTTGCAGGCAAGGAACTTCACCATAAAATTGATCGTGGAAGGCAACAGCCTTTGTGTCAACTAAGGTTGATGCCCTTTAGTACTGCAGAGCAAGGTACAGAGGTTGTCTTAATATTTATTAAGAAAGATGGTACAGCAGAGGGTGATATCTTCTTTAGTATGATATTACAGCTTTCAGAGAGTACAGACATAGTTGGTATTGCAGTTAGGAGTTTGCAGTTGTTTGCCCCTCATGTCAAATTTGCAGTTGAAAATATTACCAACGAACTTTCTCAACTGCCTATTCAAGACTTCTCATGGACGCCATTTGCTTATTCATACCACAGAGAACATTTGTACAATCTTCAGAACATTGTATCTCAGTGGTTTCGCCCGAAACCATTATGTTGCAAGCAGCAGCAGCAGCATGAGGTTCCACATTATAGCAACCTAAACATGGCTGGATTATCAGATGTTTCACTAGAACCAGTAATTGAATTTAATTTGCAGTGGCAAGTCTCACATTCAGTTTACAGAAAACGAAAGACCTCACTGTCTGAAGGCACAACGTCTCTCCAAAATTCTCCATATTTGAAAGTTGGAATAGCTTTTGCACCCCATGGCTCTTCTGAAGTCATGCTACCAGTGAATAAAAGTTCAGAAACAGTAGAGGTAGTTGCTGGTCAGCAGCATGTACTACATACCAACATCTCCTTAGAGCATCTGGAAGAGATTATGCTAGCAAAGGCCATAGACTACTTCTGCCACAATGGTGAAGCATCCATATACCAAATGATTTGGAGGTCTAAACATGGGGCTGCACGGATGCATGTCGAGAAGCCAAGCAAAAACACACAGAGAACAAGCATGAGAGCACAGAGAACTTTTAGGGGGCTCAAAAGTACAAAGATGCTTCAAGGACAGGATGGGAAGATTGGAAACTTTCTAAATGTGCACACTCATTTCCTCGACTTATGGGGTGCCCATATGCCCATCCGGCTGCAAAGTTCTCTCATGGAATGGATGCAGAAAGAAAAGGAAGCTCAGTTAGCAGAAAGGAAAGCAAACCTGTGAAAAACATGTAAGCATATATATCCTCGAGGTAGAGTCCTGGTGTTAAATGCTCCAGATATAAAGGCAAGAGGAGCGAAGCTATGAGTAACATAAAGAACTTAATTTTACATTCTAATAGTCTTTATTGTTTATGTCTTTGTAAGGAACTGGTGAATTATGTATGTGATATTGTTTGTATCCCATCAGCTGAGTATTCTAGGAATTACCCAATTACATTGGAATCTAATGAAGTGGATTTAGTAGAAGGAGAAAATAGTTAACTCTGTGCTCTGCATCTGTCTTTCTTTATTGCAAGTCCTGTCTTTCCTTCCCTTCTATTTTTGTTGTCATTTGGCTTCCTTTTTCTTTCTTGGTTGTGCACGCTGACAACTGTTATGCATTGAGGCTCCCTTACCCTTGTAACATAATATGTATACTGTACTTCATAAATAATTTTTCTGAAACTATGATATTACAAAAATAATGTGTTTTTTCTAATTTTAGAAAATCCATGCTAGCCTAGTGTTTTTTGACTAAGCTGCAATTTTTCACACTCATGGAAAAAATCACTGTATATATATGTTGGGTGCCTTATATATGTATACATATATTTGAAGAAAAAATAGTCACTGTATACGTAGGCTACCATATGCAGAATAATATACCAGTTCGTATATATAGTCCCCAACATTCAATCCTTCATCTGCAATTTGTTGAATCAGATGTAGTGTAGTCCATTTTCCAAAACCAATCTGTTTAGCCAAATTACACTGTATCAAGCATCTGGGTAAGCATTATACCTAAGGATGAAAACGGTCGAAAATGGTCGAAAAACTCCTCTATTGTTTTCTACATTTATATTTAAATACGAACGCGAAAACGAAAACAGTATAGTCGGAAACGAAAACGAAAACGAACTTACGGTATTTCAAAAACGAACCAATTCGAGCGGAATTATGTCAAAAACGGTCGGCGTACAAAAATTCAGTATGAAATACCAACCCACTTTAAAGATGTGCATGACGAAACTAACGAGTTCATGATTTAGTTCAAGTGCACATAATAGAATAAGGGGTGCATGACGTAGTCGCCGACACACAAATACAAGTCTAGAACAAGGAATTAATAGGACATGAACATCTACAGTTCATCGGCATCATCCATGATGTCAGGATCACTTTCCATGTCATTTGCTTCCTCATGGCTCCGCAATACGGGGTGGAGGACGAAGTCACGGACTCACGACCGTGCGGCGCCGCAATACGGGAGTGGAGGGAAGGGGATACGGGAGTAGAGGTGGGATACGGAAGTGGTGGTGTCTAGGGTTGTCAAGTTGGGCTGGGCTGTACAGTAGGTTACTAGGCTCTACCGAATTTCTACCGAATTTCGAATACGGTTACATACCATGTAGAAAAGTAGAAATCGGTCGAAATAAGCCCATTTCGAATTCCGGTCCGTTTTTGAATTGTCTGTCCGAATTTCGTACCGTTTTCGCATTTTTTTGAAAAAAGTGAAAATGGTCGGATCAAATGTAGAAAATGATGCGATTCGGTCGGGAATTTTCATTTTCGTTTTCAAGCTTAATTATACCATTGTGGAGACCAATTTTTCAACACCCCTCACTGTCATAAATTAATCTCTGCACTGCAGTTTGATTTAACATTCCTTGTGAGTGACCTTTTCTCCAAGCCATGGTTTTTCACACGTTTGGTTTCTGAAACAACAGTTTCTGGCTATCATTGTATTTTGGAACTATGACACCCAAATAGGACCCACTACCCCAGATTCAGCTATCTATGCCGCCAACATCCGTGCCCAATCTTATGGAGCCGGCAGTGATAACCTTCAGTGCCAGTTCTAAACTTGAGAATCGACAAATGATTGAGCCAGCTGAATTACCGGCACCGAATGTCTATATCGGTGCCGTTGGTGTTACCAACCGGCAGTGATCGTATCTGTGCCGGTTGGTTACACAAATCGGCAGTGATCTTCCATTTCTAGTGCCCGATTGTCTCACTACCCGGCATGCCATGGCTATCGGTGTCGGGTTGTGTCACCAACCGGCACTTAACAATGGTACTATAAATACTTTTGTCCCTGCTCTGTCCAAAACAGAGCACATAGCCAGGGAGGGCTCGCGATTTGCTCTAGTTCTCCATTGGTGCGGTCGCTCTTCCCCGTGAAACTCCTGGATTTTGAGCAATGTGCATGATATTCTTGCTCTAAGGTTAGTATCTAACAACATTGCATCAACTCCATTGATTTTTATGCTTAATTACCATGGCTAGATTGCTCAATGGTGATTATGGAATGTTTTATGGAATGTTTCTGCAATTGTGGCCAGGGAGGGCTCAGGATTTGATTAGTTCTCCATTGTTGCGGTCGCTCTTCCTCGTGAAACTCATGGATTTTGAGCAATGGTTATGATATTCTTGCTCTAAGGTTAGTACTTAGTATCTAACAACATTGCATCAACTCCATTGATTTTTTTTGCTTAATTACCATGGCTAGATTGCTTAATGGTGATTATGGAATGTTTCTGCAATTGTGGCCAGGGAGGGCTCGCGATTTCCTCTAGTCCTCTAATGTTGCGGTCGCCCTTCCCCGTGAAACTCTTAGATTTTGAGCAATGGGCATGATCCTCTTGCTGTAATTAAGGTAGATAGAAACTAACAATGCATGAACTCCTTTGATTTTATTGCTTAATTACCATTGCTATGATAGCTACATTAATTGATATGGTGATTATGGATTGTCTAATCTCCATTGTAGGCAAGCGCAAGACAACCACTCTTCGGTTTGATTTTGAGGAAGACATCTAAACAAAGCCACGTGAAACGATTTTCCTAAAGGTTGGTTTGTATGGACAAATAGGTTCTCTTACACTCTTGATTGATGGCCAAAACAATGTATGGATTTTGGGGTCTTGATTGATGACAAAAAACATTGTCTGGAGCTACATTGATTTTCATGATTATATATACAATGTTAGGTGTTCTATAACTAGTGTCACCAATTTTCGTGGCATGTAGTCACATATATAATTGTGCTCTTGGAAAATGGGAGAGCTTGATACGGTTCTATGCAGAACTAGTTTGTCTGGAGCTACATTGATTTTGATGATTATATGTACAATGTTAGGTGTTCTATAACTAGTGTCACCAATTTTCATGGCATGTAGTCACATATATAATTGTGCTCTTGGAAAATGGGAGAGCTTGATACGGTTCTGTGCAGAACTAGTTTGTATGTGGATGGATGTCTGAATATTATTTTTGAACAGGCATGGATCGAGTGTGGATGTACGATGTGCCCTAGTCGGACGACCGGTACATGGATGGCATCCGCAACTTTCTCAAAGTGGCCCAAGCCAATGCCGTGGATGGAAGGGCAATATTCTGCCCATGCGCGGATTGCAAGAATCACACGGCATGGAAATTTGTTAAGGAAATACGGTCACATTTGATTCACGAGAGGTTTCATGCCTAAATATACAATTTGGACGAGCATGGCGAGGTTGATCACAATGCGCCGCCGTAAAAACATTGATGATATGCCCATGCTTGACGTAGCCCCACAAGAGGTTGTTAGGAACGAGCAAATCGTCAATGACGTGTTCTCGAATACGTTAGCTGATGACACAATTCATGACGATGTGCTTTCTCAGATGCTAGAAGATGCAGATCACGGATTCCTCAGTGAAAAAAGAAGAAGAAGCTAGACATAATGAGAAAAGATGCCAAAACACGGTTGCATGAACATTGTTAGCTGAGCAAACTAGAAGCGAACATCGTGTTATTAGAGAACAAATCCTCTAACGGGGTGAGCGATCAAGGCTTCGATGACTTGCTAAATATAATAAGAAAATTCCTCCCAGAGAAAAACGAGTTGCCAGAGACTACATACCAGGCCAAGAAAATGGTCTACCCAATCGGTCTAGAGGTTGAAAAATCCACGCATGTTACAACGATTGCATACTATACCGTGGAGCGAAATACGAAGAGATGGACAAGTGCCCCGTGTGCCAAACTCCACGGTACAAGGATGGGCCATCAACTGAGGGGAGCAAGACCAGAGGAGGACCCAGAAAGGTTGTTTGGTATTTCCCTATAGCTCCATGGATACGTAGGTTGTTTGCATGTGAAAAGTCTGCCAAGTTGTTGCGCTGGCATGGCGACGAGCGCAAGAACGATGGACTGTCGAGGCACCCCGCCGATGGAAAGGACTGGAGGACGGTTAGTACTATGTGCTACGACAAAGTCGGTGGAGATGTAAGGCACCTCTGGTTAGGTTTGAGCACAGATGGGATGAATCCTTTTGACCAGATTAGTAGCAAACATAGCACCGGCCGTTGACGCTCGTTATTTACAACCTACCTTCATGGATGTGTATGAAGCGATCGTACATCCAAATGCCATTGCTGATCCAAGGGCGTAGGCAGCTCCGGGAATGACATCGATACGTTCCTCGCAAACCGGTGGTCGATGAACTAGTAACGCTGTTTGATAAAGGTGTGGTGGATGTCTTGGACGAGTACAAAAAGGAACACGTACCGATCAGGGTAGTACTTCTTGTTACAATCACCGACCTACCAGGGTGAGGTAACTTGTCAGGAGAGAAGACAAAGGGGTACACTGGGTGTGTCGAGTGCTTGGACGAGACAGATGCCGTATTTTTGCCGAATAATTGTAAGATGGTTTACATGGGAACCGTAGATTCCTACGTAGGAATCACCCTTACCATAGGAACAAGAAGGATTTCAATGGGCAAGCCGACCACCGTCCGCCAAAGTATCAAAATGGGAAACAGATTCTTAAAGAAGTAAGCACTCGATATGTCCTTGGGAAGGGGGCCGGGGCAGTAGCGGTGATTCGAATCTAGTCTATGGAAGAAAAATATGTTTTTTGAAACCGCCTTATTGGCAGCATCTCGAGTGTGCACCACTCTCTTGATCCCATGCACATTACTAAAAATGTGTGCTTCCACACACTGATCTGAACATAGGGGGTACAGAGAAGGATTCACTAGCTACACGGCAAGACATGCAATACTTAGGACTCAAGAAGGAGCTGCATCCCATCAAGCAACCTGGTGGCCAGTATAAACTTCCTGTTGCGTCATGGACATTGAAGAAGAAAGAAAGAGATATGATCCTAGCCTTCTTCGATGAACTCAAGGTCTCGACGGGCTACTCTGCGAACCCACGCAGGCTAGTTAACGTTAGTGAACAAAAGTTTAACTACAGTTGTATGAAGGCCCATGACTGCCATGTCATTATGACCCAGCTCGTCCTGGCTGCTCTTCGTGGCGTTCTACCCAACAAGGTTCGGGACCCAATCATAAAGCTATGCTCGTTCTTCAATGCAATCTTAAAAAAGGTCATTGATGTGTCCACACTGGACAAGCTGCAGGAGGAGATTGTCGATACTCTCTGTAGGCTTGAGATGCATTTCCCACTGAACTAATTTGATCTCTCAGTGCATCTGCTCATTCATCTTGTTGATCAGATTAGAGTGCTTGGCCCAATGTACCTGCATCAGATGTTCCCTTTTGAAAGGTTGATAAAAGTTTTTCGGAGGTATGTTCGAAACAAATTCAGACCGGAAGGGGGCATGGCAGAAGGATGGTCAATGGAGGAGGCCATTGAGTTCTGCTCATATTATATGGACATCAATAGGGTCAGAGTTCCACAGTCTCATCATGAAGGAAGACTATCAGGAAAAGGAACGATTGGTGACAGATCCCGCAGAGTAAGGGATCGCATTTCTTTCCGACACGCACAACCGTTCTACAACAATTCGAAGATGTGATGCCGTACATTGAGGAGCACAAGGAAGAGCCGCAACATTCTTATCTCGCAAAGTCGCCGGCTTGGCGTGAGAAGAAACATAAGGAGGAATTTGTCGATCGGTTGTGATGCCGAGCGCTTCAAACAAGGTTCCCATCGGGTTCTCGGCTAGAAATCTTAGCTAGAGGACCTTCGACCTCGTTGCGTCAGTTCCAAGGGTATGAAATCAATGGATTTACATTTTACACTAAAAAGCAAGATGGAAAGAGCACATACCAAAATAGTGGTGTTCGTTTCGATGCCCACGACGGACAAGGCAACGTGCAGTGACGTGACGTACTATGGTTTCATAGAGGAGATATGGGAGTTTGACTACGGTCGATGAAGCTTGCTCTTTTTGCTGCAAGTGGGTCCGGATTTAGCAATAACCAATGAGATTGAAGGGTACACTCTCGTTGATCTCACAAAGACCGTGTACAGAGATGACCCCTTCGTCCTTGCAAAAGATGTTATGCAGGTCTTCTATGCAAGGGACAACAAGACGAAAGGAAGGTTACGGGTAGTCTTAGAAGGAAAAAGAAAGATTGTCGGTATTGATGGAGTGACCGACGAAGAAGACTACTGAGGGGATATCAAGAAATGCCTTCGGTCGGGAAACATAACCCTATCTATCCTAGAAGAGGGCAAAGAACCCGCTTACATATGAACGAATCATGATGAGGCCATAATAGTTCATCCAAAAAGTACCAAAATAGTCGAAGGTGGAAGAATCACCTACATATATTGCTGTTGACTATATGTTATCATTATTTGCATGTACCAGTTATTTGCACTACATCTATCTATTATTTACAACATTGAGTACCCTTTTATTTTAAAGTTGATCATTTTATATAATTAAAAATAAATCGAACAGAAAAAAAATTGGGAGGCCAAGAATCGAACCTAGGTCTCGGGTAGTACCTTAACGGCTGCCATAGTAGTGGGACTTCGACATTATTACATAGCAACATTACTTAATCAAAACTGACTTCTCAGAATATCGGCCGGTTAATAAGAGCCGCAATCGATAGGGTACATCATACCGGTTGACAATAGAACCCGTCATCTTCTCGAAAATGTCAGTGCCGGTTGATAAGGAGCCAGCACTGATAAGGTACATCTGTGCTGGTTGATAAGGACCTGGCACTGATAGCTTACATCAGTGCCGGTTCGTAGTACAAACCTGCACCGATATAGATACTTCTTGAAATTTTTTAAAATTTTTTGAAGTGTCGAAACCTTGTCAAATTTTTTGAAGTGTCGAAACCTTGTCAAACCTTGTCGAAACCTTGTGGCACTGTTATGTTCAAATTTTTTGAAATTTTAAATTTGAAGTGTCGAAACCTTGTCAAATGAAAAGTTGACCTATGTGTAACAAAGGTACATCTTGATGAGCTTGACATTCTTTGTAGAGTAAATTGCATGTGCCACATAACAACTTGGCTACTAGGTGTGAATTAGTCCAACAACTTATAAAATGCTCAATTTACTACAACAACTTTGCATGTGGGATTAAATTGATCCAACAAATTATAAAATGCTCGATTTAGTGCAACAACTTGGCAAATTGGTGCATCTGTGGTCCAAATGTTGCAAATACAATGTATTTGACTTGTATTGTGCCATTTTAGGATCCTTCTCCTAATACCATGACCAAAATAAAATTCAGTTTATGCCATCTTTTTCAGATTGATTTTGAAATAATTCCTAGTATTTTCTCACATTTACTTTTTATTTTTTCATATTGATCATTGCACATTTATTTTTAAAAATTAATAAGAACTAAAATAGTTTGAAACAAAAAATAACTTTTTGAGGGAATGTTCTACTCATAACAAAATATTAACATATGGTGTAAATATGCCCTAATGAATTAGTTAATGTCTTTAACTTATTATTGAAAGGTAAAATACTAGCTAAAATTTCAATATAAAGAAAAATTATTTGAATAAAAGATATAAACATGTGTAAATCAGGCTTCTCATATTTCATAGACATTGTTTGTTATCTCTCATTATTGATTGAATATGTTTTTTTCTGAATTTTGAAATAAATATTCTTGTCTTGGACAACTATATCACCATTGCCATTGCGAATATCATTTCGCACATAATGCATGACAACATGCCTTGTGCAGGCACTGCCGGTTCCAAGATAGCGTCGGTAGTGATGTAATTATCACTGCCGGGTCTCATCTAGAGCTGGCAGTGATACATGTTTACACTGCCGGTTTATTCTAAAACCCAGCACTGATCAGGGACATCTTGTTTTAACGACCCGGCACTGATGCGTGGTCTATATAAGCCAAAGGGTGCGCGGAGTTAAAATTTTCGTAGTCTTTCTGTTCGTGCTCACTCTCTTCGAACGCTCCACCCACGACGCCGGCGTCCGCTGCCTCCACCGCCGTCGTCGTCCGTCGCTTCCGCGCCCTCCTCTTCATCCACAGCGGCGCCCATGCCTCGCCACAGCAAGGCACCCACCCGACACCGTCCCCTGCGTAGCTGTTCTCAATGCCGGGGTCCTCCACGCCGCGCCACCGCCTCTGGACGCCGGCCCGCCATCTCTTGTTCTTGGCGACTCGGCCACGGGTGAGCCCTCAAAGGAGCTGTACGGGTCACTCTAGCAGTCCAGCTAGCTCACACCAGCGAAGTCACACACGTGAGCTTAGGAGCGCGGGCCGGGGACACCACTCTTCACGGTGAGCGCCACCCCCGGAACGCCCCAAAGGTGTTCAACGTTTTGCCGATGTGGAGCGCACACGACTGTCTCGTGTTTTTGTGTGTAGCGCGGCCTCTCCATCGCGGGTGGCGGCTTGTACCTAGAGTCGACGCCGGCTACCTCTTCATCCTTGTCAACACCAACCACGGTGTAGTGACGCCCGCCGTTGACAGTAGATAACCCAAATTTTTTATCAACTAGACCGCGAAACAATCCAATATGAAACATGAAGTAGAGTTATAGGGTTTATTCTAACAAGTTCCACAAGTTGTGTTGCTCTCACTTGCCTTGCAGGATATTGAACATTTTACCATGAAAAGGTACCACAAGTGGAGAATTTGAGCACACCATTGCGATGGGCTCGTTGAGACGATAGAAACGGACATATCACTTGCTATATGTGGAGCACCGGAGAGAAAGTCCTCGATGGATACGACTTGGAAGACTCTAGAAGGCCCTAGAACCATCATCATCAAGACCAGGGACTAAACCGATAAGACTTCCCAGCTCTGTGAAATAATCTATTCCAGGGGTTTATCCAGAAGATGGGGAAGGAAAGAATCCATGCACGCTACGACCGATTTCGATATCGGACCGGAAAGATACACTAGAAGGACGTGGAAGACTCCAGAAGACATGAGACCAAAGTGGAGGGCAAACGGCTGACAAGTGGGGCCGGCCGGCCCCACATGCACAGGCCGGCCGGCCTGGTCCCACTACCAAGTGGGCCCATCTTCGACGAGCGGCCTCCCACCGACCTCTATGACGCATCTTGATCGCTGATTGAAGTCGGTTTGATCCGAGGGCTACGGTTCATCCCACCGGGCTATATAAGCAGGGGCAGACCCCCCTCCAAACCCTAATTCATTATCATCTCAACTCACCAGTTCAGGGTCGTCCCTCGAAAGGATAACCTAGAGCTCCACCACCTAGGGCATAGCTAGAACATAAGAATAGGAAGTAGAGGAGTCAAGCGGAGCTTGGATTCCGGATCTAGTCAGCGAGGAGGCTCGGTAATGCCTTGTAACTTCTCTCTTGTATTCAACATTGTCCAGTTATTTATATAATTTGTCTTCTAGTTTATTGTGTTCATCTTCTAGTTGCTCTCCTTGTACTTCTAGTTCTTCTAGTTCATCATCTAGAGCTTCTAGTTCATATTGTTTGTGTTCTAGTTCATCATTGATCATCTAGTTCATCATGTTCTTGTCTAGTTCATCGTTTAGATCATATTGTTCGTCTAGTTCTTGTCTTAGTTCGTGTTTGCATAGAATACTAGATATGACTTGGGATAATCTTAGATTCATAATTATAATGTTCATTGTCTATATCGATTTCATGCCTAGGATAGTTGGAGTAGTTTTATGTTTATGCTCTTGTTCGTATAACGCTCATCCTAAGGAACAAAGGGTGGGTGGTAGATGCTATGTAAGCATGGTGCTTAGATATTTTCTATCTCGCGGATAGGCCCTATTTTCCGGATCATGTGGTAGATCGCGGAGGTGACTCTTATAGCTTCGTTGAGTCTTTTATAGTCCACTCCCCGAAGGTAGGATTACATATGGCTGAGTTGCGGGGTGATGTTTTGCTCTGTCCTGACTCACCTTAGCAATTGCCTCTGGAGTATGAATAATAGGATTGCCCTGACCATGATTTCTAGATGTGTTTGCACTAATTGATATAATTCGTTGACCTATAGTTATAATCAACCTTAGGAGTTAGTCTTTATTTTCTAGTTCTTTCTAGAGTCATGCCCGAGGAGGAAAGGTTTGGTGGAATCCCTTTAGGACCGTTTGATCTGTTGAGTAATTACCATTATTATATTATTTTATGATGTGATGATCCCTGTGAAAGTTTGATCTAGTGGAACTCTTATCACAAATGTGTAAGTCATAGCTATTATTCTTAGACGTCCATGTGTCTTCCCAGTGGTAGAATTATAAATAACGATACCTGGAACTTTCCTGGGTGAAATGCTACAACGGGAGTATTTTATCTGTGCGCTTGCGGATACCTTAGTTTTATATTAACAATCATTTCTGGCGAGTGTTATGATCATAAGTACAACCATATTTCTTGCGCTGTGCTAGGGATGACAACTTAGCGTTAGCAGCGTAAGAGATGCCAACACTCGCCGTGAACCGCGAGGCCACTTGTAAGCACGTGTACAACAGCGGCACCCACCAATCCTACAGGTGAGTGTATACGCTACCCCTTTGGTTTACGTTTGCTGAAATTCCCTTGCAAGAGATAATATATAGTAGGCAACTAATGTATACACACACAATATTTTTTATGATGTACAAAACATGATATTTCTTGTATAAAAAACTTTGGCCCACTAATTAACTTTGTTTATTTGCTTAGTCATAATCATGTTAATTTGAATGCCATATATAGTAGGCAACCATGGGATGTTATGTAGCGTGGGTTGGCCGGCAACCTGGGATATACAGTACGTGGGCAGATGCCAAACGTCAAGTCCATGGCTACCCAGGGAGTTCTCACAAGAAATTCAACACAGAGGCCGAAGCTTTGTTCGCCTTTTATGGTCCAAACCAAGGCCCTCAAGAGAATCCACCTGCACTGCAGATCTAGGGTCCACAGGCACCGACTGCAGATATGAAGATTAGGACTCTGCCTCCTGCTATTTGGTCTCGGACACATGCCATCATAAGCTATGCTCATTGCATTTCTTATCTGGAAGTTGATGTAATAAACTTGGTCTTGTACATGTATCTTCACCTGAACTGCTTTGTGCTATGGACTAAATAAATATATATTTTGTATTTCAATTATGTTCTCTGATATGTATCTTCACCTGAACTGCTTTGTGCTATGTATCTTCACTTGTTGGGTAACTATGATTTGAATAGTAGTATTTGCATCACTTGCCGGTAGCCAATCCTCTATGTCCACAGTCATGAGTTCACGTCGGCAGTTGGCCCGTTGCCCAATTGGCAGGAGGTTAACACCGCAGGGGAACGCTGGGACAGGAACCCCGCAAACTCCAGCAAACCAAGAAGAGAAGCGCAACAAACACCGCAGGGGAACAATGCAACGGGGACCCCGTGGACTCGCGCAGTTGCAGGAGAGCAATTGGACCCCTGCATAGTTTATCTCAATTTTCCCGAGACTCCTGTGATTCAAGGAGAGGTATAATTAACTTAGTTCTTAATAAATAAGAAAGGCTAACATGCTAAGTAATTAAGATAGTGCCTCATCAATTGGATTGTTTTGTTTCTTCGCCAGGGTCCGAGCAACAATGGGCAGGGTAGCAGCACGGGTACCAGCAGGCCCAGGACAAAGCGAGGTGCCTCCGTTCTCCCTCAGGGCAAAAATGCACACTATGACATAACCGCTTTTGACCAAGCGGGGAGCCGTTGGCTTCGCTAGAGTCAGTGACAAAATGAAAAATATCATGGGGATTCTTGTTAGGGACTACATCGATTAGGTATAGACATTGGGTTGGGAAAGAGGCAGATGAATGGAAGGTCCCGGAAGATGAGAAGGAGAATGTTTGGAATCGGTTGAAAACCTTTTTCAATTTTCCATCTGACTTTGCTGTTGAGGAGTTAGTCATGAAAAAGCCAAAGAAAGCATGGGGATAGCGTTCAGGAGTTTCAAGCGGTTTTTGTTCAATAAGTACGTCAAGAATGAAACAGAGCCAGATTGGGAAAATGGAGACTATGACAAGCAGAGGCAATTCTGGGAGGAGTTCCGGACATATAGGCTATCGGAGGAGGCAATGACATTGAGCGATAAGAATAGGATGAACTCTCTTCTTGACAAATCCTCATCGTCTTGGCTCGCGTGGCTATGCTGCTAAGCTGGCAGAGTTTGATAAGGACATTGCTAAAATTCAAAGGCTAGGGGTTGAGCCAGAGACTGTCACCTGGGAGCCCAGATCCGTGTACTACAGCATGGCTAGGGGGCACGACACGGCCCGGACGGCACCTTGTCGACCCGGAACAATCCATCATTGCCTGGTAACAGCGCTAGTTCGGCAATGACTGATGAGATCATACAAAAGTTGCAAGTAGCACACAAGGAGCTAAGATCAGGGGCCCGCGTTTCAGACGGGAAAATGACGTGCTCACCCAGGTACTAGGTAACAAGGAGCACCCGGGCTGCACGAGAGGAGTCAATAATTATCCTTGGTGTTACGCATTCGAGGAGGATGCCGACACCTATCGTAAATGCGCGTGGGGAAAAGCGCAAAGACAAGCAGAGGAAGAGAAGCGGTTCAAGGAGATGCACAACAAAATTGCATCCATGGTCGCCACAGAAGTTGATCGACGACTTGCTGTCGAAAGGCCACAAGAACCTAATCCATCTCCTCCTACAGTGAACGAGGATAATGCTATTGCGACCAGCTGTAGCCCACTGATTAGGGTCGCAGTAGCTGTGCGTCCACCCCTATGGACGACCTAGAGGCGAATCCGCCTCATCCGGTCGACGACATCACCGAACCTGTCAATGTCGCTCTACGTCCGCCGATGTGGACAGAAAAAGTGGCTACAGGTCAGGCCCGGCCGAATCAAGACGGGAACATTAATGGCCGACCGATTCCACCAGGCTATGCCCACGTCAGCATTGACACTATACTTGAGAAAAAGTATAACAAGATAACGATTGAGCATCCCATATCGCCAGATAGGCCGCATCTTGGTCAGCACAAGGGATCTCATGTGGCCTGGCATAAGCGGTTCATTAAGCAACCCTCCTCGGATGAAGAGGATGATGCTGAGTGGTCACCGGTGGGGGACAGAGATGACTCCCATACTTCATCACCTCATCGTGCAGCACGCTCTACCTCGCCCCAGATACATGCAAAGAGTTCTCCTCCTCGTGATGCACATGCAACATCGTCGTCATCGTTAGCTCTTCAGCCACCCACTACCCGAAACCAATTTTCTCCCTACGGCCTTGAGCATTCCCCGCGGCCTCGACTTTCCGTCAGGGGCGCTTCTCGTTCCCTGACGTGCACCGTAAAACCGAAGCGAAAAGCATCATGACTGTCAGGGATGCTCCAGGCCCACCCGAAAAACTCATCCGCGCGCCCTCAGCTTGTGACATGGCCCACTTGTTAGAGACAGGAGCGAAAAGAATGGCGCGGAGGAGGCGCACCCGCACGAAAATTTCCCCATCCTTATCCATTCACCGGACGGACTCCCACATCTCCACAATCTACTTTCTCTCTCGTCGGATGGCAATGGAGCACGGCGCAGCACAGGCGAGGTTGCCACCCCTGTGCATACTTGGGCTCCGGTGAGGCAAGCCCCCTTGTTCCCCTCTCTCTATCGCCTCTCATGGCTTCCCCCTCTGCTTCCCACAGTGCAGCTCATGGCCGAGGATTCCGGACGTGGCAGATCCAGGTGCCAGGAGCCGGCGAGATTCCAACGGGTGGCTCAAGCACGGTCGCTTCCCGAGATCCAGCGAGGTGCTTCACTCGAGATCCAGCGAGGTGAGCCCCAGATCCATGGTTTTGCGGCTACCCCAGAGGTACTTGATGTGGAGGAAGAAGACAGCATCCAGCAGATCCATGGCATGGAGGCAACACGAGTCCAGGTCTCCAGGACCCCCACGAGATCCATCTTCAGTGTTCCCCGTTCATCAGTTAAGTACATGGCATATACGTGAGGGAAAAATTATAGATTGAATTGATTTAGGTAATTTATTTACCCTTCTATAGAATGCTAGTACACTGAATTTGGTTCGAATAAATCTTGCCTGTAACTGCAACACTTGTATCCTCGAGTGTTCAGCTGCATTTTGCCTGAAACTGCTTGCTGTAGTTGGAAGTTCAACTTGCTTTGTTGTTGTAACATTATCACAGAAAAACGATGCTGATTATTTTTGTCTAACATAGAAGAGCATGTTTCTTATCTTATTCTTAAAAAGGAGCATATCCATCAGCGTTTTAGATTGTCCAAACTATTGGAGATTTTCTTTCTTGGCTTTGTTTAAACATGTTACAGTAGGAACAGATCCCAATCTTTGCTCCCTGAGTTTTTTAGAAAAGCAGAAGTAGGAACAGATCCTGAGTTACAAAACTGATAAACTGATAAATTGTATGTAGAGGGACTACAGATGGGTCCTTCAATCATCAGACGTCTGGCTGCATTTTTTGGTTGAGAGCAACTAACTACCAGCAGATTGCCTTCTCAAGGGTCAAGGCAACAACCGGCATGCTGTTTGAAGGTTGTGTTGTGCAACAGAGGTATGTTTGTTGTGAGATAGCAGCTACCTACTACCAGATTGCTTCCTGTACTTTAAATCTTGAACTAGCAGATAGCAGATAGGCACCACCACAGACTGTTTCTTTCCTTACAGAACATATAGGCACTATCCTCATAATAAATATTGAACTAGTTGGTAAATCCTTTTCTTGCAGGTGAATAGGATCAAACTTTACTGATAAGTGAGTGGGGCAAGTGATGTTTCCAACCGTGTCGAGATGAGAGTTAGGTGCTCAAAGAAAAGATGGCTATTATGTGGTAACTGGTGAGTGCTGAAAGTACTTTGTGGATTGTTTAGTTTGATTCTTTAGCTGCATGCTGTTGTTCCTTCCTGTCAATAGGTTCTGCATGCTCCATGCCTTAAATATAACTGATAACTGTGAAGATGTCATTTCCCATGCTCCATGCGTACTTGTGTGTGATAAACTAGTCTGGATGTCTGATTGCTATAGAAAATGACTTTGATATGTACTGATTACCTGGCTCACCTTATTTGTGCTATTGAAATAACGTTTAGCATGTGAAATTGAAATAACGAGGCTATCTTTGCTTTTGAGGTGATTCCTAGTCACATTATTCTTACAAAACAAAACTGTAGAATAATTAGATTACAATCTGCATTCTAAAACTGATTTGTGTTTTTTGTTTAGTTAAATCTATGCTAGGTACTAGGTACGGCATGTGTAGGTCTTAATTTGTTATATGTGTTGTGTCTGCAGCTTACAGAAACTTGGACTTGTCCCAACTCAAAGTTCTGCCACTGATTCTAGAAGGCTAGTGCCAAGCTGTAAGTGCTATGATTGTTTTGGGTATTGTACTTATGGTTGCTATTACAACTGTATAAATTTGTTTGCACGTAGTTGAAAATACCCAGTTCGCTTGCAGATACCCCAAGCATGAAGCCATGAAGATGGTACATTACCTGTTAGGAAGTGGTGGCTTCATATGCCAAGGGCCTATTAGGCAGCACCTACTTGTTTCATGTTGCCAAATTGAGAACCTCTTAGGAATGGAGCTTGGCAACTTAGATTCCTGTCAACTAAGAGTCTAATACAGTAGCTTTATGTATAATTTGGGTAGTGCCATAGCAGTAGCTTCATATATATGCCTTAGGAAGTAGTAACTTCCTAGCTTGATCTAGTCCTGGAAGATGTAAGATCTTTAACTATGATTATGTATATTAATATATGTGTATCAAAGACTATTGAATGTATCCTTTCCGATGCATGTGGATGTATGATTAATGGAGCTACTGTGGTATTAATTTAGATGGCCAAATGAATTTTCTGATGGTTTAATTTTGATGGAAAAGGCCCAAATCTTTCCTGACGGTTTAGGTCGACAGGGAAGTTCTAAACCAACCCTGACAGTGGTGTGGCCGACGGGGAAGGTTTCCCTGTCGGTGGTGTGGCCGACGGGGAAGGTTTTCCTGACGGCGACGTTAAAACCGACACAGGAACGCTTTCCTGACGGTTATACCCGACGGGAATTATTCCGTGACGGTTTCCCGTCAGGGAAAGTCGACTTTCCGTGTCGTTTCTTTCCTGACGGCTCATCCCTGACGGTAACCGTCACGGATGAGCTTTTCTGACGGTTTTCGCCACTTTTCCTGACGGGACCGGCCGTCACGGAAAAACTTGGCTGGGGTAGTGACCACCGCCACAGTCGCCTCCTCGTGGTAGTGCGCCTCCCCTGCTAGATCAACAACATCGAGCAGCTCGGAGCACCTCGCACTCACAACATGCTTCCCAAAAGGCTCCAGCTAAAAAAGCTCCAAGCAGTCGGAGTACACGTGCCTCTGCTCTTCAGCAATCCCGGACTCGATCATCACAAAGAGGTGCTAAGAAAAAAGGCAACAAAGGAATGTCATCTTGCACCGCTGGTGATGTAAGGAATAACAAACGGAAGAGAACAAGGGATGGAAGCACACGGAGGACTCTGGCAAGCACACTGAGAAAAGCGCGAAGAGGTGCAGTACTTGGTTCGGCTTGATTGCCGATTTTCCACGTTGGATGAGAATCAAGGACATCGAGAGGCAGCACAAGAACTCTCGTATCAAAGAGCAGTTACAGGCAAGGAAGAGGGGTATAAACAAGTATTTGGAAGATAACATGAACCTCACAGAACATGCGGCTGAGTTGCTGTATACTGCCGACATGGAATTTGAGATGGCCGAGGTCATGTACAAGTTCAAACTTGGTGAGCCACTGATGGAAAAGGAGCATGCAATTAGTGACCTGTCCCCAAACATGCGCCAGCTCAGTGACTATTATAGAATGGACTCAGCGACCAAGACGTACTCTGGTTTCGAAGTCATTGTAGTCCCTGATGTACCATGGTTTTACCATGTTGAGTATGAGGACTTATTCCAGCTCTACCAAAGGCGCAACCTTGACATGCAAATTATGATGTTGTGGACACTGTACGTATCCTTTCCCCAGTTCGTTATTGTCTGCACTAAATAAACTATCATTCACAGTACTGTAACATATATATATGTATATATATTTCCCATGTTCACATGGTTTTGTAGGTGGATGGCATGTTACTGCGACAAGCGCCAATTATTTCATATTGGATTCCTAAATCCAATGGATATCCACATCTTAAGCTGCAGAGGCGAGCATGGATATGAAATTGAAGGTATGATAGATAAGGCGAAGGCTGCTATAGCTGGTTTCTTGGATCTGGGAAAAACCGACATTCTGCTACCCTACAACGTTAGGTATGTTCTAGCTCTCCAATCCTTTATTTGTTTTAATACTATCTAGTTACTGTTGTTATAAGAGACAACTTGGACATTTGTGTTTGATTTGCAGGGGACATTACATTTTCGTGAATGTTAAGCCTCAAGAATCACGTATCGAGGTTTGGGACTCCAAGAATGGTAAATTTGACCAGGTCAATGAGCTACTCTTTATTCTGAATCAGTAAGTGAACTAACCTGCCGGCATATTACTTTTTTTACTGATACATATATATTCTAATATTTTGTATTTTAAACTTTATATGTTAGGGCCAAGGAATTACTGATGCCCTCAACACCCCCATTCGACGTCCACCATATGGATCTGCAAACTTTGGACCAGCCGCAGGCGAACAACGAATGCGGGTTCTACGTAATGTGGGCCATGTACCGTTTCGTCGGCGGGCGAACCTCGTCATCTGATGAACTTGTATGTACCCCTTCTGGTGTACTCCCTCAGTCTCTAAATACATGTCCCTAGAAAATCGTGTTTCCCTCACAAACACGTTTCCCGGACGACATGTATTTAGAGACGGAGGGAGTATTTCTTAATATATATACGGCCCCATTTCTCATTTGTGTGCTTTTGACACAGCGCAAGGAGGTTGGGGTCTAGTGGCTTCTCGAACCTGAGATCAAAGGATTCCAAGAAGCGCTTGCTGGGTTCATCATGGATGAGGTGGTCTCACTGAAGGGCATTTTCTCGATCATGAAGGCCAGTACGACAGAGACCATCCCCTTAGCAAGAAAATACAAGGAGAGATTGATCCGTGTGTAAGAACTTAGTTTCATTTGTGGCGGATGTAAAATACTTTAGTTTCATAGGACAATGGTAACATCGGACAATGTGTAAAGTTTAATATATCATGTACGATTAGATTATAAAGTGCAATTGGATCCTAGAAATTAACAAAAAAATATGCATAAAATAACAAATTTATAATTTGCTAATAATAAAGAGCAAACAAAGTATCACTACTGGATTGCTGCAAACCGGCAGAGTGTTATATGTCACCAACACTGTCGATCTGGTTTACAACCCGGCAGTGTACTATGGAAGGACACTAACGGCTGATAGCTGGAACCGGCAGTGTAGTTCTACATAACACTGCCGTTTCTATACACGAACCGGCAGTGTTGTTCTGCTTAACACTGCCGGTTGGTTTCATGAACCGGCAGTGTTATCTCTGCCGAACACTGCCGGGTGGAAGTAAGACCCCGCAGTGTTCTTTGACATTAGTGTCGGGTTAAAAGACCCGGCACTGATGCTACCTCCCACATCACTGCCGACATCTTATTGCCGGTTCAGAATCCGGCAGTATTGGGGGGGGGGGGGGGGGGGGGTCTAGAACCGGCACAGATCTCTGAATCTGGGGTAGTGACCTCTTCAAGTTTTCACCACTTGATTCGTCCTAGCCAATTATTAAATCAAATGACCCTACTTGAATTTTTACTCCTGACAGAGGACAATTTCTTCCACAACCATTGCTATTAGGTAAAACATTGTTTACCTTAGAACTTCCACACTCCTCACTGTCATTGATTATTCCCCGGCCCTGCAGATTGATTTAATTTTCACATCCCTAGTGTGACGTAGTCCATCTAGCACATGCCATAAGTTCAAAGAGATTTGTATATTTTTTCGTCAACAAGTGGCACTTTTAAGGTGTCAATCATTCATGTGATGAAGATGGAGACTTTTCTGACTTTTGAGTTCCTTATGAAATGCTACTTAATTGATGAAAGGTGTCTCGATGTCACTTTGCTCTCTACTCAGACAGTTATAGAACCCACCCTCCTAAAAATTTCCCATGCAGCTTAGTCCCACCTGTTTGGATACAACTTGTTCTAGTTTTGGAAAAAATATACTACGCTTTTCAAAATAATTTTGTTTTGGAAAACAATGGTGCAATTGGATACAACAAATTGTAGATTTCTTTTTTGAAACTGTGGTATTAAAAAACTTTGGAAATTTAAAAACTCCATGCTGGGAAGTTTGGTCTTTTTTTTTTTTTTTTGAAGAATAGGAACTTTGGTCTTTCACGCCAATGGTTTCTAAAGCAACACTATAACTATATCAATTCCCATATGTGGAAAAACAATTACTTTATACATAGCCTGCAATATACTGATACATATACTAGTTCCTATATGTATTGTGCCCAACGTTCAATCCCTCTCGACTGCAGTTTGATGCATCAGATGTAGTGTAGTCCTTTTTCCTAACAACTCTTTTTAGCCAAATCACACATCATCAAGCAACTATGAGTCTAGGACTGGGTAAGCATTAATACCCTTGTGGACCATTTTTTCCACACCCGTCACAATCATCAATTAATTCCTGTCCTGCCGTTTGATTTAACATTTCTAGTCTGACCATTTCTCCAAGCCATGGTTTTTCCGCACCTCTGGTTTCTAACGCTACACTTTCTGGCAATCAGTGTCTTCTGAAACTATGACATCAAATACATGATTTATTCAAATAATCCTTCTCGGACCCATATATATGTTGATGTTGGAATAATCACTTGGCCCCTGTGAAGAACATTTCTTCCACACACCTTGCTATCGGACCCATAAATGTCGATGTTGTACTACCAATTATTGCAGGAACGGTCCCTTCATATTACTGACCTGTCTACCTCTTTTTGCTACCAAATTATCAGGAATTTCTATAAGAACCCTCTATGTTTGTGAACCAAGTCCTCACCATATTTTATACCACAGTTCAAATATAACATCCAGATATCTCCTCAGCTGTACTCAGCAAAGCTGTCCATAGTTTTCATACAATTTGGTCGCGGTAGATTCTTGCATCCACACTTACCTAATCCTTGCTTCGTATCCATCACTACTAGAATACCCCCCCTATAGCTACGCTTTTTTTAGACCCTAGATACACTTTTGTTCGTCTCTATAGGGTTGTAGACACGCTTTACAAAAACATGTTAGAAGCGTCTTCGCATGGACCGTGTCTGGCTTTGTAGAGACGATTTCCATAAGTGTATCTATAAAATGAATAGACGTTTCATAGACATGCCAGATGCATGTCTAAACACATTGATATGCTTTTATAGATGCATATACAAGATGCGTCTATTACCGTAGTCACATCATATAGAAACGTTTCATAACGTGTGAAAAAGTTGTAGAGACAATATTATAGATACATTCACAACTCGTGTCTACTACTATAGTAACATTTTGTAATGATGCATTATTACGCATTAAGCAGTATAGAGATGATGTAGTAGGTGACACGAAAGATGACATGGCATGTGATGTGTGATTTGGAAAGGTGACATCGCAGCTGACGTGGAGAGGTGACGTGGCATATGACACATTTTTATAGTAACGTCTAAAAACGTGTCAACAAAAGTAGAAACAATATTGTAGACGTCTTCATTATGTGTCTACATATATATCAATACGTTGTATATTAACGTCATAATGTGTACTAATACTTGTAGAAACGATTTGGTAAACACATTATATCGTAACGCTTTAAAGCGTCTCAATAAAAAATAAGTGTTTTCATTTCATCATATATATGGTGCATCAAGATGAATGTAGAAATTAGAATTATATTATTTTATTTTCTATTTTTTTAATTAATAATAGGAAATGAACCATCAATTATATTACCTTGACAAAACATAAATAATCTGATTACTTCCATAACCAACATTTCCATTACTCAACTGACAATTGTCTTTACAAAGAAGCATATACAAAGTGAAAAATATCATACAAATACTGCTAAATACTTTTTGTAACAACTAAAACCTATCTTGTTCACTATGAAATTTGTACTTCACTTTCCATCTAGCTTTCTCCATGTGCCGGTGCCAACTTGTTGCTGGTACAAGATGAGATTCTACCTTTCTTCACCTACAATGGAACATGCGTTAGATGAATAACTCAACTTGATTCTAAGTCTCCCACCCAAACCTTGTCCACCTGTGGACAAGAAAGGAAAATATTAGGATATTAGAAAATATTTCATGTTCCGTTTATCCGCCGTTGTGAAACAATCCAACGCATGATTTCTAACTAAACATATATTCTGTTGATGGCACGCCAATCCATTTCAGTTCTTGCAGAGGATTAAGACACACATATTGGAAAAGGTATAAAAGTAGAGAAGATAGCATAGTGCATCTATTACAAGGATAAAAGGACCAGCAGTAGCAGCAAACGTTTTAATTAATAGTTCAGTTCAAAAAATTTAAAATGAGTTGTTTGCTATATCTGAGTAACAAAACAATTTGTGCTTCATCTAATTCAATAATTTCGGACATTGCAATTGAGTTGTATGATATATCTGTCTCTAGAGGAGCATACTGTATGATTGTATGAAGTGTCTAAGGTGCTCTAGTTTGTTCAGTCAATGATTCTAAAAAAGGTTCAAAAAGTGTAGTTCTGTTGCCTCCTATTGGTGTTCCCTCTGGCAAACAGTTATTTTGATTCCAGTTGCAGAGTGATGAATGAAAGACACTACAAGTGATTCTTATCACAGAAGATCTGAATGCAAATAGTAGTGCTGTCATATTTTCACAAAAATAAAATAGTGCACCCTATTCAGCACCAAGCTATCTACCATTACTTACATGTCGCTCATGGTTCAACCATTCTATTAAATAGGTTGAATGCAGTGGAGAGAAAAAAGGGAACATTTGAATCTTACCTCTGCATTCGAAGTCGAGATGTAGCAATGGTAGGTTCATCTCATCAGAAAACATTTGCACATTGCCACTGTGGTGGAAGCCGAGATGTAGCACTGGCAGGTTCGCAGGTTCGTCTCATCAGTTAGTTCCATGGATGCAGGAATCTGCGTGGGAGACAATGGCCCCTCCACCAGGACACCTGTCATCTCCACAGCTCCGGAAGGTCGGTGGAGAGCTCCTCAACATCCACTCTCTTCCTCAGCCATATGACTTTGCAAAAGAAAAGAAAACAAAATATTATGTAACCCACTCCATCGCCACATTTGGGATGCACAATCTACTCCAATTATCTTCAGCATCCAACACAATATGCAAATCGTGTAATTCTAATAATTGACAGAAGGATGCAATCAGTACATGCTTGTTTTTATCATATCTTGCATCTAAAATTAAAGTTGGCAGTCACGACCATCTCTTTGATGTAGCTGCCTTCCATGATCCCATCACAGCTGTGTCGCAAGCATAAATTTTTATATGTTCAACATCAGCAATATATGTTCACATATTTTTATAATTAGATTAGATGGCACGCCATACAACTAGTAAAATTTTGTTTCTCATCATAAGAAGCCATCATTCATTTTTATGTATGTGTGACGTCACAAACCAAGCAATCTAAACCACACTATGTGAGCCATACGAGGACCACAGTCTAAACTAGTTCATTGATAAGTGACTGAATAATTGCCAAAAAAATAGTTAACTTTTCCTATGCAAATCTACATGTTTCACACAAGGCAGATGCTTTCAGAACAGGTACTTCTGCCAACTAGGCACGCTTGGCACACCACAAAATCAATCTAGTAATCACTAGCAAACAACGCATGGTTCTGGACCTCGAAATCAGTCTACCAATTGCTTGCTGGCTACCAGGCGTAGGCAAGATGAGAAGACTTTCCGATCTACTAGTCGGATCTTATACCTTTGTTGTGCCCCCACTCAGCCGCTTGCTCACGCCAACTTCTAGGATGTGCCGCTGACGCTGCAGGGTGCCGAGGTTGGGAGTCACTGAGTCAGGACTCAGGACTGGCGACCAAAAGGGGAAGACACAACGGGATGTGGATTTACCTGGGGGTCGAGTGCGGGCAGCCCTCCATGGTGGCCGCTGCCTGAGGAAGGAGCAGGAGGGGCTCTCCGCGCAGGCTGTCGAGGTTGCTTGGTCGTCGATCCAGGCCGCCAGCTCATGGATCCAGGGTACCCGAACACGGATCAACAACGCCCGACCATGGATCAAGGTCGCCCGCCCTTGCATCGAGGCTGCCAGATTACGGATCCATGTACTTCGCCTCGCTGTAGAAAAACGATCGGGCGCCGGCCACCGGCCAGGACGGAGATCCCGCTGCACCGGGGTGTGACGCCTAAGATCTCGTCATTGGGGTGGTTTGGAGGCGGGCGCTGACCGAGAGAGATCCCGCGACGCAGGGCAGTGCTCGTGCCCCCTCGTGGCAGCGCTCGGGTGTGGAGAACGGCGTGGTTCGGGTGGGTGGTTATGCTCGGCCGGGAGATTTGGGCGGGCTGATTTCTTTTTTAACAAAAACTGCGCGAAGGGTTGCGCGGGAAAGTTTTTTTTTTTGGCTTTGTTTCACCGTGTGACCAATCAATTAGTAAAAAACAAAATTTTCAAAACAATCTCGGATAGTGAAATGAATAAAACAAAAGATGTAGATCTTGAAATGTTATAAAATTTTATTATTTATTTTTTTGTTTGAATTCATTTAATACTTGAAAATGTTGTTCGAAATTTAATTCTAAGTGGTTGAAAAACATGTATTTCTCTTTTAATTTGTGTCTAAAACTTGTAACAAGTTTTTCTCCTTATACTAACTCCAAATGTGATGATTTGTTATTCTAATTTTTCTAAAATCATGTTTTATCAAGTTATTGTATTCTTATTGCTATTCTTTTGGTCAATTTTCCTTGCATTCTTTTTAAAAATTTGAATTTCAAAAATGACAACTTCAAACAATATTTTGAAACATCAAATGATTTTGGCTAAATAAGTTGTCAACATAATAGTTGTTTAATTCATCAAGATATACAATTCTTGTTTTGGCCATTTTTTAATATTATAAAGTGAAACTAACATTGTTGATAAAATTATCTCTCTTATAGCTTATGAAACTATAAGATATATGTATAAGATTTATGAATAATGTTACTACAACTATATCGGATGAACAAATGATCAATATAAAAATTGTACATCTTGAGAAGTTACGAACTATGAAACTTTGTAGTTGACATGTTATTATTTGAAATCATTTTATGATGCAATACTATATTTTGAATCTCTAAAATTTGAAATTTGAATTTTTAAAACTTGCTCGGATGAAAAACAAACAAAATGAGAGTTTATATCTTGAGAAGTTATGAAATTTTGTAGTAAGTAACTTCTTGATTTGAGAACATCTTGTCATGGAAAACAAAGTTTTAATTTCTAAAATTTAAAATTCGAATTTTTTAGATGACCTTGGATGAAAACATAGCAGAAAAAATTATACATCTAAAAAAGTTATGAAACTTTGTAGTTGGCAAGGTTTTGATTTGAAATCATCTTCTACTATAAAATTACGTTTGAATTTCTTAAATTGAAATTCAATTTTTAAACAACCTCGAATGATGACAGTACCTAAATAGAAGTTGTAGATCTCGAAAAGTTATGAAACTTTATAATTGATAACCTTTAGATTTGAATCAATTTAGAGCCTCAATCAATTAATTTATAGTTTATTTATAGTATAATATGTAGGGAATCAAAATAGCTTATATACACAAGCGAGTGTGAGGTGTAGTGGTAGAAGAGGCTTCGTGTATGGGTGATGTCATGGGTTTGAACCCCTACAGTTGTGAATCAGGTGATTTCCACGCGAAAAATGCCAAGACTTGAGATTAAAAAATGTTTTACTATTTTTTGGCATTTTTAAGGTCTAAAATCACGATTAGCCACCACCTCTATGAATTGATTTCTGGGGACGGTTCCGTTCAAGATTCAATCAAAACGCAAAATATTCCTCGACTTTGGCCTCCTCTGTTCCGGTGATCGTGTCCTCTTCTTTTTGTGCGTAGTCTCTCACCATGGCATCCAGTACAACGTCAGTACGTACATTAGTTTTGCTCTAGTTTATGTACAAAATTTTAAAGAGAATGAGTTGTTTGCTTCTCGTTACAAACTCAATAATGTTTGTTGTTGCTATTTTCTTATTAATTTGTGCATCTAAATTACATGGTATGTGAGAAATTAAGTTGTGAGCTCAAGTTAGTTTGACCGCACTTATTTACTTATAATTATTTCACATATATTGACTTAAATCATGTGTCGTTGTTATTAAACATTTCTCAAAGACAAACGCAACATTAATAGTTTACTATGCAAATTGGTGTATCCCTGCGTCGCTGTTCTTTTGAAACTGACGTATCCACGTGTCAGATATAGTATACTCTTTTTTTAGTTCCATCTTATTATGCAATACCTTACAGTATGCAAAGAGAAAAGAAAACAGCTATGTAGTCGAAGTGGTGGGCGCCATTGTTGCCAACACGGCAGGGTTTAGGTTCAATTCCTGTGATCACAAGTTTTTGTCAAATTTTTATGACTATCTTTTGTTTCTAAAATTGGCGGGTGGCTGACATGTTCCGGGATTAAAACATAATCGCTATTTTCTTGGCCCTTTTTCTCGGTATATATACAGATTATTTATAGGCAATTCCTGTGCATGATACCCAAAACTTTGGCTGCACTACGATATCCAAGGCAATTTTCTGAAACAAAAAGGAAAAAAAACAATTAACCATTTTCTTTGCGCAGTGGTAGAGATGCTACTTCCGAACTGGATGCTACTTGGTTCGAAGCCTTGCTGGCACATGTATTTTTTTGATAATTTGTTTGTCGCTTGATATTTGCTATTTTTGTACAATAATGCAAGTTAATACTATATATATACTACAATGATTGCACGAATTCCACCTTACCTTGATGGTATATATAATTGTAAACATGGAACTACCAAGTGCCATTTTCGATCCCCCGACTAATTCTTTTGTTTTTGTAATTTCACACCCACTCACCTGCTATTTATGTTATTGGACGGTTCCACTAGAGTCTGGCATTTTTCCTACTATTTGTTATTGTTACTTTTTTCCAACCATTTTTTATTTATTATTTTTCCCACCTGGGCTCAAGTAAAAGATATGTCACATCAATGGCGGTAAACAATGTGCCATGTCAGCTCAAAACCCTTCTCGGTAAGTTACGTGTTTTCAATTTCACATAAAAAAAAAAGTCTCTACTAGCTAGTAATGTTAAAAGCGTATCTAATTTCATGTCAACTAGAGATATTACAGTTTCACATATAAAAACATCTCAACGCGCATAAGGACGATTATTTGAGACGCTTTACAACGTGTCTTCACGCTACTCACGGTTGAAAGCATGTCTAATTATGTGTCAACTTTATACATTTTTAGTTGCATGTCAAAAAGCATTTCTAGGTGCCTATCAATGATTTTGAGATACGCTTTACAACGTGTGTAGATGTTATTGACGGTTGAAAACGTGGCTAATTTCGTGTCATTTAAATACGATTTAAAAAGCGTGTTAAAATATGTGTCTAGATATCTCTTGACGTTGAAAGCGTTTTAAATATCGTGACACTTAGATATGTTATTGAAATCGTGCCAAATAACGTTTTTACGTGCCAATATAGATACGCTTTTAATGGCGTTACAAGTACAGCGTAGCTACAGGGGGGGTTTTCTAGTAGTGCATGTTCACATATCTAATCTCTTATCCACATTATTCTATATTTTTTTCTTACCAGGGAAGGAGTGCTACAAACGCTTGAATCTCAATGGCGGACATGGTCACTTCTGCGGTTATCCAGGAGTCAATTAGCCAAACTATATCTGGTGTGGTTCAAAAGTATGAGGAGAAAGAGGAAACAAATGCAATCAGAAACATAGAGAGGCTAGAGATGGCACACATTAGACTTGAGGCTGCTCTTGAGACATCAGAAAAGTGGCAGATCACTGACACCTCCTTGTTGCATTGGCGTAAGAAGCTGAAGCGTGCTACTCAAGATTGTGGTGACACACTCCACAAATGCAAGCATAGAATCCTAGAAGAAGAAAGGACAGGAGGTAATGAATTCCTCCTTTCCCAAACGGATCGCACATGGTACCAAGTCATTTGTTTTCTTGGTCTTTAACCGCGACAACAAGGAGTTGAGCGAATCCGTTGTTAAACGATTTGAGTGGTATGCAGATGGAGCTAGTGAATTCCTGAGATTCATAGAGCTTGGTGGCGGACCAAACTATCATATCATGCCCTTTGGCTCCCTTATCAAGAACCTTTTTGCAGGCAAAGAACTACACCATCAAATCGTTCAGGGAAACAATCCTTCGTCACTACTATGGTTGGCGCCCTTCAGAACTGCAGAGCATGGAACAGAGGCTATCATGGTATTTATAAAGAAAGAAGGCACTGCACCAGAGGGTAGTATCTACTTTAGTATGATAGTACAGCTTTCAGAGAGTACAGACATAGTTGGAATTGCAGTTAAGAGCTTGCAGTTGTTTGCCCCTCATGTCAAGTCTGCAGTTGAAAATATTGCCAAAGAACTTACTCAGATACATACTCAAGACCTATCATGGGTGCCATTTGTTTATTCATACAGGAAAGAACATTGGGGTAACCTCCACAACCTTGCAACTCAGTGGTTTCGCCCAAACCCATTATGTTGCAAGCAGCAACATCGCCATGATGCTTGACCTTTGAGCAACCAAGACATGGTAGGAATATCAAATGCTTTGCTAGAACCACTAATCGAATTTAATTTGCAGTGGCAGGTCTCACGGACTGTTTATAGGAATCATAGTACCTCTCTATCTGGAGGTATAATGTCTCTGCAAGATTCTCCATATCTTAAAGCAGGAATTACCTTTGCACCCCATGGGTCGACATGATACCTCAATCTGGGCACATTTTAACCGATAAACCGAAACCGAACCGAACCGAACCGAAACCGAACCGTAATGTCGGTTTTTCGGTTCGGTGTCGGTTTGCATTTTTTCGCTGTTCGGTGTTCGGCTTCGGCTTCGGTTTGACCCTCAAACCGAACCGAACAACCGGAAAACCGAAATTTCCCAGAGAAAGTACGCAGGGCGCAGCCCACCCGACGGCCCAGTCCAGTAACTCGCTCGCTCGTCCCACTCGTGCCCCGTCCCGTGACTCGAGTCTCATTCCCCATCCATCCCTACCCCGAACCGGCGAACCCTAAGCGAGAGCGAGCAGGCGGGAGGCGGCGGCGGCGGCGCGCCGGCGCAGAGCAAGTCAGGGCAGCGGCGCGGCGGGCAGGGCAGCGCAAGGCGGGCAGGCTCGCGGCACTCGGCAGCAAGGCAGGGCAGTGCAAGGCGGGCAGGCGCGCGGCGCTCGGCGGCGGCGGCGCGCCAGCAGCAAGGCATCAGGCAGGCGCGCGGCGCTCGGCGGCGGCGGCGCGCCAGCAGCAAGGCATCAGGCAGCAACAGCAAGGCCAAGGCGGCAGCAGCAGGCAGGCGCGCGCGGGGGGCAGCAGTGATCCGTCGTCGTCAGGTTCCTCTACCACGGATTCTGGAGTTTGTAATAAATTTTTCAAGTTTAGTTTGAACTGCAAGTTTGTCTGTTTGAGTTTGTAATAAATTAGAACTACAATCTGGATTCTGGAGTGCTGATTTGTTATCGATTTGTTACATTTGTAGTTGCTATGAATGATATCAATTCTGAATCCTGTAACTGCTCTCTGTTGTTTCTGGAGGTCGGTTTTTTCGGTAAAAACCGAAAAACCGAACTAAAAAACCGAACCGAATTCGTCGGTTTCTGGATTTTTTACAAACCGATCGGTGCATGTTTCTTGGAAACCAAACTTTCATAAACCGAACCGAACCTAAATTTCGGTTCGGTTAAAACCGAATGCCCAGATTGAATGATACCAGAGAATAACAGTTCTGAAGCAAGGGAGATAGTTGGTGGAGACCAACATCTTCTACTAAAGGCAATTGATTACTTCTGCCAAAATGTCGAACCAACAGTCTACCAAATGACTTGGAAGTCAGAACATGGGGCTGCACGCATTCAGGTTGAAAGGTCAAGCATGAGAAAACTAAGGACAAGCATGCGAACTATTGGGGAACCTACAAAAACAAAGCTGTTTCGAGGTCAGGAACATGTGGTTTGGAACTGGACACATATGATTGCTCACTTGCTTGACTTATGGAGTACCCATGCACCCATCCAACTGCAAAGGCCAGTCATGGACTGGATGCAGAAAGAAAGGGAAATTCAGCTTGCAGAAAGAAAAAGGAAAATCATTCATAAAAGGCATCATCAATGATAGAGTTAGCATAGCATAAGGTTTCATAGTTACATGAAAATATTGTTTATTCTGAAAAAAAGTACTGAAGCACTATGTTCTATACTAGGAAATTATGCAACTGTAACACATCTTTCCTTGGTTTCAGTTTTCCGCATTGTCTCTGTTATGTGTTTGTTTCACACAAACTAAGCATTTTCTGGGGATTACTAAATTGTATACTTGTGCTGACAGTAGGTTATGTCAATCACCAGTGGAAATAGACCAATTTTGAAGGGTGGTTTCTACTTTCCTACACAGTGCCCCTGTGGAAATGGGTCTTCACTGTTGCCCTAAACCCTGTGCCACCAATCTGCTCTAAGTTTAGAAAATGTGGTACCAGTTAGTTCGGACTGCCCTTACAAAAACGGTTTCAAACCAAATGTACAAGTTCACTACTTGGAGTTCCTTACACGGTGCTGCTTGATAACAAATCTTGTAATTGTAGTACGTTACTTCACTCTTGGGGCGTTGAGAGTTACAACACAGCCTTCCATATAGTTTCTAATGCGAATTAACCTCTTCAGCTTTCACCTTCCATACCATTCCTGTTGGCTAAATATTCAGAAAACGTGACTGAGACAAATCATGCTCACTGGCTCTCTAACAGACAATATGTTATTGACCTGTCGACATCAATCTTGCTCCCACAGTCCCGTCCTGATGCCCTCCCACACCAAATTATTGACTTGTCTTGGGTTTGTTGTCTTCTTCTCCACTTATTTTTCATTTCATCTCACAATTCAGTTGTAGGATCTCTATTTTGCTGAGTGCCCATAGGCGCATGAATCCAAATGGCAGAGAAGGTCGGTTATGTAGGCAAATTCTAGATTGTTTGATTGAGGAAAATGAAGAGGAAGACGAATCAAATGTGAATACCAACTTGAAGAGGCATGAAAAGGCTCACATCTGGCTGGTGGTGCTCTTGAGACATTTGATATGTGTCGGGTCATTGATACATCCTTGCTGAGTTGGCGAAGGAAGCTGCCCAACAGTGTATGACATTTTTTTAGACCGGGGATATAGCCCATTTTTTATTAAGCAGAAGAGAATGGTCAATAGACCTACACATAGTTGATACAAAAGGATTTGCGGGTAATCCATGAATTACCAACAAAGTCCTCAATACAAACGAAAAGCAACAAACGTGAGGGGTGGGGGACTCTCCACCTAACAACCTCACCATACTGAACCTAATACAAAATTCTCAACACCGTGGTAGCCAGTAGTGAGAGGAACTGTAAAGATAGGAGCGGCAAAGCATCTGCCCGAACTCCAGACGGCAAAGCATCTGTCCATAAGTCCACAACCTCAGCGGCAAAGCATCCGCAGGAAACGCGCCCTCGGTGGCAAAGCATCCACTGGAAACCCCTCGGCGGCAAAGCGTCCGCCAGACACAACTAGATGGCAAAGCATCCACTGGAATCAACCGGCTCCTCCGAGTCACTAAGGAACGTTGCCCTTAGGACCACGGGCGAGGACTTACTAGCAAAAACAAGACGAAGCAATGAAGAACACCTCGACGGCAAAGTATCCACCGGAAATACCTCGGTGGCAAAGCATCCACCGAAAACGACTAGGGCTACAACCAACTAGACATACCTAGGCGAGGAGGAACATGAAGCACAATTAGGTTCAGCATGATGACTAGAATGACACGCACGGGAGGAGCGGGGGGCTAGAGATTTTCCAACAACGCCCACATGAAGGAGGTGCATGGAGACGCCATCGTTGCTGGCTTTAAAGAACTAAGGCGGGGCCTTCACCCGAATCCATTGTCAGCAGCGTGACACTCGTAGAACGACACCTCAAGGAAGGATGTGGTGCCCAAAGGCATCACCGTCGTCCGTCCGACCATCATCAGGCTAAGCTATCGCCCGAAGCTCCATGCATCCAGGCCACGCGGAGCTGCTCGGACCCGGCCACCGCAGAGGAGGTGTGCCCACTCCACCGACATCAGCCTAGCCACCATGATGCTGCTGATGAGCGAAACGATGCCATCCACGCCACCACGGTATCCATGGCTCACCACCAGGGCAGCCTGGCGGCACCGAGCCCGGCCGACAGCCCCGCCCCGCGTCAAGTCGCCTCGGCCAATCAGTGAGCAAACGAGGGCAGCAAGGGACGTGGTTCACCGACCGGCCGGCCACCGCACGTGCAGGGGGACGCTGTCGGCGCAGCTGGAGACCTGCCCTGGCGCCGGCCAGGGGCAGCCGCGCCGGGGAGGCCCATCTGGCCCGACGCCGCGTGTGTGTTTGTGTAGGTGTCCTCCTGGGAAAGGAGGCACCAGCGCCGTCGAGCCAGCAGCTGGCGTCATGCTCCTGGACGCTTTACCATTGCTGAATAAATGCTAGCAGAGAATACTAGAAGACAAACAGATTCAGGAGGAGGTAATAACGAATTCCTCCCTTCCTAATCGGATTGTCCATGGTAAGTCATTTATTTTTTTCTGTCTTTAACTGCGACAACAACGAGTTGAGCAGATCCATTGTTCAATGATTTGAATGATATGCGTATAGTGCTACTGAGTTTCTAAGATTCGTAGACCTTGGTGGTACACCACGCCACAACATGCCCTTTGACCCTCTTCTTAAGAATCTTATTGCTGGCAAGGGACTACATGATAGTTGTTCAGGGAACCTTTTTTTTTTTTTTTTTTGAGAATTATTGTTCAGGGAGCTTAGTATCCTTCACTTTAACTATTATTGCCTGGCATTTATCCAGAAGGCTGGTACGTTTCAGGGTAATCTCTTCTATGGCATAATAGCACAACTTTCAGAGGGCACGGGGTAGTTGGGATTTTTTGCAACTAAATGTTTGCAGCTGTTCCCACCTCATTTCAATTGTGCAATCGAAAACAGTAGGAAAGAACTTTCTCAACTACCTCTCAAGACTTCTCGTTGGTTTCTGTCTATTTGCTCATACAATAAAGATCAGAAGGACACTCTTCACAGCCTTGGATCTCTGTGGTTTCGCCCAAACCCATTATGTTGCAAGCAGCATGCTCATCATGACTTTCAAGGTGTCAGTATCAGGATTATCAGATGTCTCCCTGGAGCAAGTAATTTAAGTGAATTTGCAGTTTCAGGTCTCGGTCACCTCTCTGACTAAAGATGTAATTTGCCTGCAAGATTCTCCATACCCGAAAACTGAGATTTCCTTTGTGCCCCATGGCTCTTTTTGCAGCAATGGCAATAATCGGCGAGGAGAAACATTGCTTTCATACAGACATCACTTTGGAATAACTGGTAGTCGATACTCAGTTTGGTGGGGTGAGCACGTGAGTTGTGGACTACTCGCCAGAATGGAAGCCTCGTTGATTTTGCGTGGGCCTACTCCATATTTCCATCTTACTCCGTGACTGCTCTCGCTCGTCGGATCATAGTGGATGGCTCATATTAGTCAAGGCAAGCACAAAATAGCAGCAGCCGGTCTAATAGCACCTCCAGCAGACTACCTAAACTAAGGTACCTATACTATATTTAGGTAGTGGTGGCCAAAAAAACTTACTCCAGCAGACAACCTATGTGCCTACCTAAGTCTATTGGCCCAACAAAATTCCCCTGCAACAAGCTATTCCTATTAACCCAACACATCCCGGTAGATATTTTTCTTCCTCTCTTTCCTCTCGCGCAAAGTGCTTGATGCAGCGGTTCACTCACTCGCTCCCCGTCACTCTGCCCTCGCCGGCAGCGGATCTCTACGGTGGCGGACCTCCACGGTGGCTGCCCTCCCCTGCGCACTTGCCTGCGCCACGGCGGAGCTGCTAGGCGCCGGTGAGCCGGCCCCCTGCGGGCAGACCTCCCCCGACGAGGTGGCTGCCCCAGCGAGGACGCGGCGGCCTTCCCCGGTGGACTTGGCGATCACGCGATGCTCCCCCATGCCCACGGCCACATTGTGCTGCATCCGCCGTGACCGATTTTCCAAAGCACGGCGGGCCATCGGGTGCTGCTCCCCGCTCTCCACGGGCTCCCGACGCGGACGGCTACGGGCAGAGGACACTGGTGTGGGCGGAGCTGCCGGTGCGGTGCCTTCTCCCCGGCGCGTGCGGCTGTAGGCATTGGCCGATTTTGTCCATGGAAGCAGAAGAAAAGGATGACAGGTGGGCTCCACATGTCGTGGACTAGTAGAATGAATTTGGCTGCTATATGGTTTAGGTAGTCATGTTGGAGTTGGAAGAAAAAAAATAGGTAGTATTAAAATAGCTACCTACCTAAATAAGAAAATAGGTACTCACTTTTAGGTAGTATTGCTGGAGATGCTCTAATCCAAACCCTAGCTCACTCTCATGCTCCCCTATGCTTTTCTCATGAGCAGTTGTTCGAAGCTGACGGTGGTGCTTTGGCCGCTGCTCAGCTATGGGATGAGAAGATTGCACCTCCATGGGCCCACTAGCCGGAGCACGCGTGCGGCTGATGCTGCACATGGCGGTGGCGAGCGCCTCGGCACCCTAAAGACGTTATGAATACATGCAATGGCGATGGCATCCTTCCTCCGCGACCTCCACACGGCAGCGTGCGCTCTAGACTGCGGGGGTACCCTCTGCCCTGGCCGGAAAGCACAGGGGCGGCGACGCGGGTGCCTAGTAGGCTTGGAGGTGGGATCTCGTTGTCCTCTTCGACTCTTATTTCTTTAATTTCTTTGGTTCGATTATTTGGTTTCTTCAATTGGATTCTTCCTCTGTTAATTTCTCTTAGACCGATTTGTGTAGACGTCGGTAGAAGAAATGGCAAATTTATTGTTTTGATTTTATATGGTAACTCTGATTTGGATTTGGATCGATATGCCTATTTTGATTCAATCTCAGTTTGCTACCATGTGGGGAGAGGCAAGAGTCGTGAACTACTGATGATTTGAGCCTTTTGGATTTCCAATTTCGTTCTTGAGCTTTCTATTATTGTGGACACAGGACTCTGCGAGCCGTGGCCGGTAGTTTGGTAGACAGAAAAATTAGCGGACAGAAATTTTACCAATTAAATATTATTAGGTATATAAAATTGTGGATGCGGGACTTCGCGAGCTGTGGCTGATAGTTTGGCGGATAAAAAAAAAAAACAGGCGGATAGAATATTAAATATAGATATAGATATAGATATAAGAATTTTGATTGAAGCAAAAAAGGAATGATTTAACCTGTACTAGGTTTAGACGTGTCATGCACCGAGTTTACCTCGAAATGACGAAATACGGTGAAAGGTACACATCACACGATGGTGTTGAACCGAATTCGGCGGATCGAGACCTCCGCCTTTCATGTACATCTGCCCTGGACGTGTACAATAGATGCGTACGTACCTCTCCATGCAAGTTCTAATATCTTTGATTATTTAATTACCTTGCCTGATCTGGTGGATCGCACGTCTTGCTGCTCATCTGCTAATCCTTTGGCGGGTTCCGGCGTTTTAGGCATTGGTGTGTCATCCGTGGCACGCTGCCATATGTAATTATATAATCTAGAGAAATTATTGCTTGCAGTTCACTACTACATACTCTCTCTGTCCTGAAATATAGTCATTTCGTTTTGTCCTAAGTCAAACTGTTTTAAGTTCCTAAGTCAAACTGTTTTAAGTTTGACCAAATTTATAAAAAAAAATAATATTTTTGATGTCAAATGAGCATATTAAGATTTACTATGACATATATTTTTATAATTTACTTGTTTGATGTGTTAGATGACAATATTTTTTGCTATAGATTTGGTCAAACTTAAACTAAGTTGACTTAGGACAAATCAAAATATACTATATTACGGGACGGAGGGAGTAAATGATTTGTAAGAATCACCCCCTTTTCACTGTAAGAGGGTTTGGATATTGAACCCCTTTACAAATAGTTCATGATTTTGTAAGGACGGTTCAATCACCAGCCACCCTTACAAATTGATTTCTAAAGGTGGTTCAATATCCAACCGCCCTTACAAATGAATTTGTATGGGCGGTTGGATATTGAACTGCCCATACAAATGCATGTCGACCATTTTAAATAAAGTACTAAAAATGAAATTTTTGAAAACGGTCTCGGATGGAAAAACACTTTAAATAAAGTTTGTAGTTCTCGAAAATTTATGAAATATTATAGTTGAAAACTTTTCTCGCTTGGGTTCGTCTTATCTTGCTAAACTACGTCAGAACTTCAAAAATTTATAATTCAATTTTTTTAAAAGACCTCGGATGGAAAATACCCAACATAATATTTGTAGATCTTAAAAAGTTATGAAACTTTATAGTCGAACACTTTTTCATTTGAGTTCATCTTGTCATGCGAAACCTACATTTAAATTTCTCAAATTTGAAATTCAAATTTTGTAAATGCCCTCGAGATGGAAAAACTTTCTATACAAAATTTTTAGATCTCAAAAAGTTATGAAAGTTTGTAGTTGACAACTTTTTTATTTGAAATCGTTTAAGGCATCTAATAAACAATTTACTGTCGGTTTAGTATAATATGTGGGAAATCGAAACTATATATGGACACATATGATAGTGTATTGCAGTTGTTAAGGCAGGAGCCGTGTGAAGGGAGGTCGCGGGTTCGAATCTTACTGGCCACGAAGCACGCGATTTTCACGCGAAAAATGCCGCGACTTGCTATTTATTTTCGAATTTTTTATGCGGATTCAGAAATCGATTTGTAGGGGCGATTCAATCACCAGCCGCCGCCCCTACAAATCGATTTGCAAGGGCGACTGGTCGAGCCACCACTACAAAGGCGGCATTTGTAAAAGCCACCTCACAGGAGCGGCTGGCCGAACCGCCGCTACAGAGGCCGGCCAGCCGCCCCGAAGAGAAATACAGTTAACTAGAGTTTGTCGTCGGAATGCCGGGGTCGCTGCTTGGTTTCACGCATCGTGACCTGTCGCCGCAAGTTCCAATTGAGATGTCGTAGTGGGTCGCATGCCGCCCATGCGGTCACGAGAGTCCAAGCTGCCACACATGGTGTTGATCAAAAAATTTCCATCTAAGATTGTGTTTGGTTCGTTTCCTGAAGCAGTCTGGTTAGCAAATCCAATCCAAGCTAGCCCAAGCCAGACTCTAGCAAGCCAACATAGACGTATTTGGTTGTATGTATTATGTTAGCCTGGCTAGTATCCAGTTGTGTTTGGTAACTTCTCTACCATTGGGACAATTCGTCGAACATTTGAACTGCACCACTAGCGAGGACACACCTTGCTCATCTTGGCGTAGCAGAAGTGGTTGAGCCTGTCACTGTAGTGCTTGGTGCCGTGGAGCAGCGCCTCCTCCGACGTGAGCACCGCAATGGCGTGGTACGCCACGAGGTTGGCTTGGAACCAGCCCGTAGGGTCCGGGGTGTAGACGTCGGCGACGGTGTCCAGCTCGAAGGCGGCATGGAAGGCACGGTTGAGGAAGCTTTCAAGGCTTGGGCCTAGGCTAGAGGGGCTACGAGAGGTGCACGGATAGCGCTTGCAAGGTTCCGCATGGCGGCGCGCCGTGGAGATGGCGCGGAGGAAGGAGTCGACGGGGAAGGCAGTGGCCACCGTGGGGGTTGGGGGCACACATGACTCGAGGCACCTAAGCTTGTGCTCTAGCTAGGCGAGAGAGTGCTTTAGGCTCTCCTCAAGCGCCTTGTCCCCCGTGCAATGGCAGTCCCAGGGAGCACCGCCGGACCCCCTGTCGCCGCCACAGTTGATCCACCTATGCTTCGCAGCTGACGAAGAGCCGGAGGAGTGCGTGGACACCACGACCCTGGCCTCCCCACTCAGCTGTGCTCATACTAGGGCGGCAGGGGTGGTTGTTGTGGAGGCCACGGTGGGGGCCGGGGCCTCTGACGACGCCGGGGCACGTCTACCGTCTTGCCCTGCTGCTGCTGCTGATCCGGCTACCGCTCCTACACCTGCTGCTGTCGAGCCTGCGGGGCCTAGCGACGATGCACCGCACGCCTTCCTTGACTCTCGCTTCTACCTCTGCAGAGCCTCTCATCCCCACCACGCCGCGTGCGCATGTGACAAGAGCGGAGCGAGGTGATGACTGGTTGCCGCGGCGGAGCGCCCGCCTTGCAGCAAAATCGACATTTTGGCTTCCGCAGCTGCAGGCAAGACGGGTCATGCTAAGCAAGCTGATTGGGCGGCCCTCCACCGACGTGCCGGACCCTGCCGTCCACGACGCGTTCCACCGAGCCTGCGCCGCAACGGGCCTGTCTATCAGGAAGCAGGCCTTCCAGGTTTTGTTTCCGCAGCGCGGTAGCCGTCGGGCGCGCCTCGCAGCGTCACCGGACTTCGTACCGACGCCAGACTAGCTTGATCGTATCAGCATCTCTGTCGCGCAATTTGTTCAGTAGTCAGCACAACCCCCGAAGCACCGCCGTAGAGCCGGTGCCTTGTGTAAGTGTGTCGTCCGTCGGTCTGGGGCATCTCGCCTATAGAACGGTCGGAATGTAAAAACATTCTATTTTCTCTTAATAAGTAACGTGCCAATGCACGAGTTCGAAAAAAATACCTGAATCTCCTATTCTTTCAACTTGAACTAGAATTGAGAGTCGAGTCGTCGTTGCCCAACTCGATCTACTTTTCCTTCCCAACTCAAGCAGAATGTATTGAAAAAAAATAAACTCAATCAAACAGAGAGGAAGGGCAAGGCACTGTCACACGAGCTAAAGAGTGGACAAACCGATTTGGGGAGGTAGCGGCCGCTGGGTCAGGAGCGCCGTGCGTCCGTGCCGCACGGCTGATCTGGGAAGCAGGAAGTATGGAGGCAACTGATCACACGTATTGACAAAAGAGAGGAAGGAGATCGGGATATTTAGGCCTTGTTTAGATTTTAAACTTTGGCTCCCAAATTCACTATGCAGAATTTCTATTCTCCGTCACATCAAAATGCCGGCACATATATAGAGTACTAAATATAGATAAAAATAAAAAACTAATTGCACAATTTTATTGTACTTTGTGAGACGAACATTTTAAGCCTAATTAATTAATGTTTGAATAATTATTACTAAATAAAAATAAAATTGCTACAGTATGACGGGACACTTACTATGTAAACTTTGGTTCCAAAGTTTGAAATCTAAACAAGGCCTTAGGCTCCAAAACGCGGCCAAGCCAAAATCGGGTGACTGATTTGCGCGCGCACGATTTGTCCCAAACTGGTGTCGTCCTGTATTCGTGACGCAGTGGCGCGCCAAAATTTTGCTGGGCACCGCCAAACTGAACCAAACGAAGGCCAAAATACCACGGCAGGGACAAAATTTGACCTGGCACCTCAAGGCCTCTATCCAAAGACGCCGTTTATATCCGGCAAATTTCATAATTAATCTTACAAAAAATACTTTATTAGAATTTGTTAAACATGTGCTCGAATTTGTTTATTATTTCGTGCTTTTATTGTCCATAATAAATATTTTCTTTAAAATTTTGATTCAAGATAAATTATTGTCGACTTTTATCTTGTGCATGAAGGGTGACCCTGGTGCAAGCGATAGAGCTTTACCGCTCAAGCACCAGCCTCTCGCACATTTGTGTGGGAAAGGCTGTTTGCTATTTTCCCTTCCCGCACCCCCGGTGCGGGAGCCTACGGCACTGGGACGCCCTTTTTTTTATCTTTTGCATGGCAATGTAATAAAATGTTGATTTCGTATGTCTAATCAGCAAAATATTTTTTTTGGCATTAGAGTATCTTTTTGCTCCACCACGGATTTGATCTTCACGGTTGGATATCCCAACTACTACAGCTACTACTTTTTTTTTTTTTGATAATACGTATCTGTACGGCTAGTTAGGGAAAACATACACAGGCAAGGAAGAAGTCGGAAGAATTTATTCCCCAGCATCGTCGCCTCCACCGCCTCACCAAAGCCACCCAGGAAAAGAACGCCATCGATGACTAATCCCTTGCCGATGAGACCTAACTCCACCGATGAGAATCCACGGTTAGATTAGTATCTAACCTATATACACAGCTGCACACCGATTCCCCAGTCCACCTTCATCTACGGCGCCTAACCGGCCGCCGGACTCAGTGCGATCGGCGTCGAACACTCATCTAGCTCGCCTTCTTTTCGCCCTGCAGAACCGTAGCAAGGGGAAAGGAAGGGAAGTCGCAGAAGTCGGCGTCGGGGGCAAGGTGCTTGAGGAGGACGTGGAAGTGGGGAACGGCAGCAAGAGCAAGGCTCGACGCAACCATGAACACTATGACGACGGTGACCTTGGGAGGTTGCCGCATGCACTTGTGTCGCCATGTCACGAGCTTTACAAAGGTAGGGCAAGTGGCAGAGATCGGCGCTTCTGCGAGGGCAAGGTACTCGAGGTGGACTTAGTAGCAGAAAACGTCGGCGAGACTAACAGTCGATGCGGTCGTGAACGTGAACAACATTACTTGCGGTGGCCGCACGTGGCCGCTCATGCGGTGCGGGGCGCGCAGGGCGCGATTTGTGTCATCATCAGAGCTGCACGATTTTCACACTGTGTGTCATCCTCGAAGAAGCTCATGCATTACACGAAGTCATGAATAATGGTTTTGATCATTTGATATTTTTCACATTTTTATTAATAATAACCTAAGTGGCTAGGAGCCGGACAATACGATGACACCTCGTGAATACGATAATAAGCGTTTATATAAATAAGATTTTTAACTATTTTACTACGAACTCCAAAGTCATGAACACGTACGTGTGTACATGAGACATGACGTATACACTATACACTTGATTGCAAGCTTCTTCCCTAAACTTGCCTGCATGTATACATATACGGAGTATATTATGAGCCTGGACGCCAGGTTAGGTGGTACGTGTGTGAAAACTGGGAAGAAATACATAGTATATACGTACTGCTACTTGCGGACCGAGCCAGCAGATCGAAGACGATTCTGCCGCGAACTACGGACGCTGAGTGGAGCGGGCCGTGGGTGGAGCACCGTCGCCACGTATAAAGATCGGGCACGCACAGGAAGGCTCAAAAATTTCTCCCCCAAAAAAACACGCGTCTGATTCCCATCAAAATTTTCAGTGTTTCCCACGCCAAATTTGTGTGTGAATAACTAATAAACAAACAAAAAAAAAAAAGAAAAGTGCGACATATCAGCGCGGTCTATTGCCGCCATTTGCTATTTCTTTTCTAGTACTGCCAGTATAATTTGACAATTGTGCAACCCTCGGATCATGGGTGGAGCCACATTGATGTATATGTCAAGAGTCTGCATTTGTGTAGCCTTGATAGATAAGTCTCGACCACACTGCATATGTCAACATCTGACTCTTATACAGATCAGTAGTGTAGTAATTCTTTACGGCATGATGATTTGACTGCATAAAAACTGATGGTAACATTGTGGTGCCGCGATGTTTAAAATGATACTTTTGGATGAGGTCCATGGCATGCATACATTGAACCTGATAGATACTGATGGTTCAGATGTTAGCAGAGACTGAAAAGTTTATTCTACATGGGACACTAAAATAATACTTCCTTTCTAATTCAGAACATGTATACCTCTGATCTAGGTCTCTTTGAGCCTGGTTGGTTGCTCATATGACCTTGGCCTACCTCGTATGTTTAGTAAGTCAGTCAATTGCATGCCGATTAATATGTTTGATTCACGTTACCTACATACTTGTTGCCTGACTAAGTTAAGAAGTTGTTTGATTTCTACATTCTGAGACACATTGCCTATTTGATTCAGTAAAAATAAACACTAACAGTCAATTAGTAAAAATAAACACTAACATTGTCTTTTTTTTTTATTTAGAAAGTATCAATGCATTTTATCTATTGAGAAAGTCGTTTCGTTTTAAGGGGAACTAAATTTCATTGTTTTGAATTGTTAACCGACTTACAAATTTGAATTAAACTCATGAAAATTTAGACTCTGGACATTCTGCAATTCAACAATTTCTTTACTTTTCACATACTCTCCTCTATTTTATTTTGCAAACTTAACAAATAGATAGATAGATAGATAGATAAGCTAGTGATACTTAGCTGGATACACGGGGGTGCTTTCCCCCAAGCTGGATGTTGATGTAGTCTGTTGATGTTGCTGACTGGCAGTGTCAGGGATGATGGCTGTAGAGACAGCACTACGACTGTTGAAGACAACACTCTAACAGGGGACAGGGCGTCCTTTTGCCTGTTTAGTTCTTCTTGATCCTTTAAATTCTGTGAAGCTCAAATAGACAGCAAAGCTTGTGGAACTGATTAAGTGTTAGTGATAACCCTCTAAGCCTTGAATGTCTAGAACCTTCTTAACACATAAATCTTTTTAGCAGGATCTTAATATTTTTACAATTTTATATTTATGATATGCAGGCAGAAAAATGCAATTAAGATGAAAATTTATTTTTATGCCACCACAGTGGATATCTTTGTGGGCTGTCGCACCACAAAATTATTCGCATGGGGCTTAGCATTTTCTAGATGCAATGCGAGACAAAATTATTTTCTTTTCTAATGCAGATGCAGTAAAGTAAATATGCAACAAGGATTGATTATGCAAAAAGTAAATATGCTAAAGGAAAAACTTATGCAATGCTAAAATGGGAAATATGGATAACTACCAAGTTACCTCCTTGGCGAGGGTTCGGTGTTTTAAGTCCTCTGAATAGGACTTCTTGTTGTATTCAATCCTTCGGTGCTTCATTTGATCCCAAAGGTAGAGACCTTGAGAACTATACTTCTTGAGTTGGTAACTCTTGAGGAAGGTGCCACCTATGTTCTTTCCTTGTCCAACGGTCTAAAGTGAACCTTGGAGCATCTGTTTTAGTGTGCATGTTGCAGGTTCAGATCTTTATCACTGGAGCATCTTGTGATGAAGAGTCGATGCTTCTAGTGGTCCTTTACCTAGACCTTGTGCTCCACTTATTGTTTTTTCACTGCAGAGGATTAGTGGACAACACATACCCGAAGGAATATAATAACAAGGGTAGAGTTGTCATAGAGCTAAGAGCATCTCCAAGAGTTTGCTAAAATTTACTTGGCAAATTTTGTGATTTGGCAACTTGCTAAAATATATGCCAAGTAAAAAAATAGACTCTCTCCAAGAGTTTGCCATTTTGACTTGATAAAATTGAAAAAAGTGGCCTACAAACTATCTTTTTGATAGATGTGTGTAATCTATCGGGGATTTGTTTTCAACACTCAGTTTTTTGTTTCACTCAGTACCAATTGCTCTGCCTTTTTTTGTCGTAGTATCATTCAGTAGCAGCAGCTACCGTTTTCAGTAGCGGCATAGCAGGACTCAATCTCCTCTGTCCCATCGGTCGGCCACCAACAGCAGCTGCAACCGGACACCTCTTTCACATGAATGTGCACAGCAGCAGGTCATGCCGGCCAGCGAGCACAAAATATTCTCTGAATCACAAATACAGTGCCATGCACGTACAGGGTTTTGAAGCACGATCAGTGTACATAAAGGTAGTCTGCAAATGCATGGTCTACTAGCACATTGCGATCGATCTACTCGCACCTGGCCTGTCCCGGCGCCGTGCAACAGAGAAGAAATCACGCATCATATCCGGGCGGCGGCGGCGGCGCCAACCCTAGGAATCACGTCATAGCTAGCAGAGCTGGAGTCTAGGGATCGAGTTGCCCTAGGAGACCTGGCGTTGATCAATTGGAACGGGACTGGCAGGCAACGAGGCATGAAGATCGACGCAACATAGAGGGAAGAGGCCGACGTACACCAGCCGCGCCGGCGTCGATGATGAAACTTCTGGCGTCTTGGCGAGACGATGAAGGGCGGCGGCGCGTCCAGGAGAAGAGAAACGTGTGAAGCCTTTCGCACGGGCGGAAGAGGAGGCGCTCGCGCAGGCAGTGGCGAAGAAATTTCGCGATGGCAAGTCTACTCCGCGCGCGCAAATATGCGCGTGAGAGGCCAGTGGATGGCAACTTGCCAAAGATAGCAAGCTCATTTGAGGAACCGTTGGAGGATGATTTTTGTGGTTTTGCTAAATTTAGAAGGATAGCAAGTTGATTTGAGGAACTGTTGGAGATGCTCTTAGATACCCAAATTTAGGTCCAGAATTTACTATGTAAAAAGAAGATTTCCATCACATCAAAATGTCAGCACATGCATAGAGTACTAAATGTAGTTGAAATCAAAGACTAATTGCACAGTTTTGTTGTACTTTGTGAGATGAACATTTTGAGCCTAATTAATCAATATTTGGATAATTTTTACCAAATATAAATGAAACGCTACAGTGATGCTACAGTGTTTTCTCAAACTTTGGATGTCCAAAGTTAGGCATCTAAACAAAGTTGTCCATAGCTGATCAATACTACTACAATTCCCCCAGTGGACGAAGTAGGAGTGCATTGAAGGATAAGACCATCCGCAGTGGAGTACTGCATTTCATACTGGAGTACCGCTTTCCAGAAAAAAACACCGCAGCGGGATACTGGAAATCATATTGGATGATTCCGGACCGGCTCCCATCCGGAAACTGTCACGGACGTACGGGCCATACTGGATGTGCCACGCGGGCCCGCGCATCCTTCTCCGCACGGCCGAGGCCCGGAAGGGAGAGAGGGCCTCCGCCGTATCGCTTGCCGGGCAGGGCCTCTGCCGTCGGACGCTCGCCGGGCCGCCGTCAGACGCTCGCCGGACCCGCGCAGAAGACTGTCTCGGTGCAGGGACGCACATGGCGGCGGCGAAGACCGGGGAGAGAGAGGGCAGCAGCGCGTGGAGGGACGAGCCGCCACGAGCAGGAGCTGCCGCGAGCGCGAGCCGCCGGCGTCCATGCGCTCGCCGCCGCACCGGGGTCCACTTCCTCCTCACCCGGCGAGCAGATGGAGATGGGGAAGGGACGGCTCGCCGGCGAGTAGAAGGAGGGGGAGGCGCGCGGCCATGGCCTCGCCCGTGGCCGGAAGAGGTGCTCGCGGCCGAGGAAGTGCCGGCTGGCCGCGCGCTCGCCCACGCCCACTCGCCCGCGAGGAGCCCGGCGTCGCGCCGCAGGGCCGCCATAAGGAGCCCGCCGGGATCCGGCGGCGAGGGAGGAGGAGGATCCGGGATCCGCAGGCCGGTCGCGCAGTCGCTGGACCCGGCGGTTGGGGCGGCAGGCGGCCTGGGGGGGCCAGCGCGGGCTTGAGCAGTGGTGTGGTGGTGGTGGCGGCGAGTGGAGGGAGAGAGAGAACGGGGACGGACGACGGAGCGACCAAGGTGGACGACAGTTGAGAAAAACAAAAGAAAAAGGCTGACACATGGCTCCTACTTTTTGTATAGGTAACATATAGAGGATGGATGAGTGCGGAAGAAAATTGTATAGAGAAGAGAATCTTAATGATCAGGACGGAATATTTCTTTTAGAGGATAAAGTACTGTGCGGGTAGTTAAAGCTTCCTTGTTGGCTTGCAGCCGGCCGGTCAAAGCCAAAATCCTGCGGCTGCAGCCCGAGATCTCGCCTGTGTCTCCTCCTGTGATTACCTCGCCTGTCGATCCATGCAGCGATAAACACGCTCGTCATATCACATCACACTGCAATCCTGCTACTACCAACCAGCTATGGGCCTATGGCGCGTAGGGTGTGCGTAGTAGTACTACTGTAGTACTAGTGCTTGCGTGTGGGAGAAGTGGATACTCGACACGATTTTACTCTTAGACTATCCGTACTCGTCATCCTCTAAATTCATACCCAATAGAGAATATTCTGTCCTGGTCATCAAGATTCTCTACTCTATACACGTTTCTTCCGCACTCGTCATCCCCAAAAATCCATACTCAATAGCTGCGGGGCCCACCAATTCTCTTTTCTCTCCCCTCCTTTTTCTGTCCAACCGGCCCCACCTTTTTCTCTCCCTCTCTCTCTCCCCACCGGCCCCTCTCTCTTCCTCCTCGCGTCCTCCTCCTCGATTCCGTCGCGCGCCGCCTCCTCCTCCACTCCGGCCGGCGAGCGCGCCCGGGTCCGGCTAGCTCGGCTCCTCCTCCCTCCCCGACGGCGGTGCTCCCTCCCCGACGGGGCTCCTCCCTCCCCGGCGGCGCCCCTCCCCGCCGCTCCTCCAGGCCGTGGCCCCACCTCCAGCGCCGCCCCAGCCGCGAGCTCCGGCAGCCAGGGCCGACTAGCACGCCCTCCTCCCGCACGGCGGCCATGGAGGAGCTTCCTCCTCGGTTCGACTCCGGCAAGCAGAACTCGACGCGCCCACGCCCACGGAGGCGGCGGCCCGATGCGGCCCCGGCGAGGCGGCTCCCCGGCGCCGCGGACGGCGAGGCGGCGAGCCCGGCGTGGCCCCCGCGAGCGGCGGGCCGGTGAGCGGCAGGTGGAAGAGGCCGAGCTCTCTCTGCGGTGAAGGCTTCCCACCTCCAGCCATGGTGGCTTCCCATCCCGGCGGCGGATTGGATCAGAGCACCGGCGGCTGGACCTCCTCTCTCCTCCCCTTCTCCCTCTGGGCGCGCGGGCGAGCGGCACGAGGATGCGCGGGCCCCGCGAAGCGCGTCCCGTATGGTTCGTACGCACGCTGGGCTTCCCGGACGAAGCGTGGTACTGGACGATCCAGTAGCCCATCCCGGACGCCGCTGCGGAGCTTTTTTCGCTAAAGCCATACTCCAGTAAACGGTCCCGGACGCCGCTGCGGGTGGTCTTAGGCCTTCTTTAGTTCCCCAAAATTTGCATCAAATTTCACTATGCAAAAAGAAAATTCCTATCATATCAAAATGTCGACCCATGCATGAAGTACTAAATGTAGATGAAATTAAAAACTAATTGTACAATTTTGTTATACTTTACGAGACGAACATTTTGAGCCTAATTAATCATTGTTTGGACAATTTTTACCAAATACAAACAAAATGCTACAGTGCCGCATTTATTACAAAATACAAACTTTACCACTCCCAAATTGAAATCTAAACAAGGCCTTACACGAAACTACTAGTAGTAGATTTGACTGTGGTACATTTGACTGTGGTAGATTTAACTTTACTATGCACCCAAGCAAGATTTGACTGTGATAAATGAAGCGGTCATCTGAATCCACGGCCACATTTTTCGGCATCACCACTTCACCATAGACTCACCACAGCAGTCGCAGACTTGGAGTTCACCAGAGACTCACCACAGCCTTGTTTAGATTACCTTCAAATTTCAAGTTTTTTCACTCTCTCTCCATCACATTAATTTTTGGACTCTTACATGGAACGTTAAATATAGGTAAAAAAATAACTAATCATACAGTTTAGTTTGAAATCACGAGATGAATCTTTTGAGCCTAGTTGGTCCATACAGTTTAGTTTGAAATCACGAGATGAATCTTTTGAGCCTAGTTGGTCCATAATTGGACAATATTTTTCAAATAAGACAAAAGAGTTACTATTTATCAGGTTGAAATTTTTTGCAATCTTGGAGTCACCGGATGGTGTGATGTACAGTAGATGTACGTGTACCCGGCCATGATAAATCAACCGTCATGCTCAGATCAAAACCACACCTGCCCGTCTCAAAGAAATCGAACCGATGAACACCATGACGAACCAAAATAGAACATCCATCCGGTGCCAGTGCTTTCTGCTCGTATATCACTTCAATAGGCATGCATTTAGGTCCCATAAAAAATGTACAAATTTCTTTCTGGGCTTTATTTTTTGGCATAATCTATACCTTATATATAAACAAACCCCACTACACTATTTTTCTGCCTTCTCCTTGCGCCACGTCAGCGATTTTCAGTTATCCTCCACCTAGCACCAAACGGACTTTATCCTTTCTGCATTCAATTCACAGCTCCGGTGGCTTTCTGGTGAAGACCTCCATGGTGATCGGTCTCCCCTGTCTGTTCTGATTCCCCATATGCCCTTTATTCAATGTTCCACCAGCAGCTGCTCTACCGCTTCAGCTGCCGAAGAAAGCCAAAGGTCGTCGTGCAGTACTTTAAATAACTCTGTACACCGCTCCGGCACTGCACCGCTTCACGCCATGACCATAGTTCTTTTCGCAGGTCAGTAGCAGTCACGTGCGATGCACCTAGCGGGATAACGCGCTCTCCACCTCGGCCATCACGAAGTTCATAGGATCATCTGGCTTGGCAGCGCTGCATCGCTGGCCGTTCGCTTGCTTCACCCGCCCCGCTCGCCACCGGAAGAGTCCCCGTCCCCAGCCCCGCCGATCCTTCGCACGAGGCCTGAACTCGTGCAGCACGCAGGAAGGCTTGATCCCTGCCGGGGCCGCGCGTGGGGGCTGAGATGTGCAACGCGAGTACACGACGCCCAGGCTGTCAGCAACCACTACCGTTTCCTAGCTGCATAACCATGATGTATTGCGCACCACCAGACATGCATGCGACGCATCTGGAAGGGGAAGAAGAAGAGGATGGAGATCTGACCTGCGCCGAAGAGAACGGCCATCCCGTGCTATATAGTGCTGTATACGATGAGGAGGTATTTGGTTTTTTTTCCTTTTTTTTTGATAGGGCGGCAGCCTTTTCTCATGAGACGATAGAACACAAGTTTTAGTTTTGACGGCAGAAGATAATGCCGTGAAGATGCACTGGTTTTCTTGAGAGGTTCCAAAACTGAGATCCTATGTATGCCTGTCATCTTCTATGTGAGTGTGTTTTTTGTAAAATCTAAATCATAGTTGCACGTAGTTAGATGTCGTTCTCTTTTGTCATATATATATATTCTTTATATGTATTTGATTGACAAATGTTTGTTAGCGTTTACCGAAGATGGATCATTGTTTTTCATTAATATCTTGAAATAAAATCATGAAACAAAGTAAATTTCTTCCGTCCGTTAACATCTATATACAATGGTACACAAACCCGTAGACATACACTATTTGTTTCATCACCTATTGTTCTATAGTGTAAGCAATTCTTTTTTTTCTTCTGTTAGAGTACCCATCGGATACAAGAAAACAAAATAATATGCAAGTCAAATTCTTATATATACACAGTATATTTATCATATAGTAATGTTGTATATAATAGATTTTTTTAAGAAAATCCCGCAGCAACGCGCGGGGTATCCTCCTAGTTAGATTGATTAATGTGAAACTTTCATATTTTCTGACATTTTGGGCATTCAAAATGAATTCTTTGACGATGTACTTCACCACTTGCAACAAAGACAATATCTTATTTTCATGCTCGACTTAAAACAAGTACTCTCGTTTTATAGATTTATTTTAGAATTTATCGGCGCTATGCTTTTAGTGATAAGTGACGTTCCTGTCAATAGCGAGACACCTATGGTGATTTTGTGAATCTCGAGATTTGCCGACTCAGTCACTTGGAGGTGTTCATAGCGGTAGATTTTGCGTACGCATGTTTACAGCATTACTACAGAATAGATGGTAGAGTGAAGCAGACACAAAGGATATATACTGGTTCAGACAGAATGTCCCTACGTCCAGTCTAGGCTATGTGTTGCCCGCTCTCTTTGGTGAAACTTGTAAATGGAAGATTACAACTATGGTTGAGAGAGAGTTCTCTAAGAAAGAACCCAAATCTCTTGGTGGAACTAAGAAAGTAAGCGAGTATGAGTTCGTGTAAGTATGTGGATTGGTTGTGTATGCGAATGATCCTGGGACTAAGATGTCTCATGAGTCTCCCCTTGTCTGGTGCATGGACCTCTCCTTTTATAGTTCAAGAGATGTCTTGGCTTACAAATTGGGGAAACTCTAGAGCTTTCTTAGTGAAGTGGTCTTCATTGGATGTGTCGGCCCCTGAGTCCCTTGGCCGACGCGTTCATCTCTGGTGAAGCATGATGTCCACGGTAACTCCGACCGTCATAGGTCTTATGGCCTATTTAGAGTGATAGACTAGGCCTTTGTCCTATCACAAGGAGAGCCACGGTCAGCATGATTCTCCTCACCCTCGTCTTTCCCGAGAGGCCGAGACAGGTGAGGGATCGGGCAAGGCGGATCTCAGTCTGTCGGGACAGGCGCCCCTCCAATTTCTTACTTATTCTTTTGACCGGGCCAAAAGTTAGTATGGGCTAGGACTAGTGTTTTCCCTCGACACCCTACGTCCGTCTTATGTTCTTAAAGATAGAAATTGGGCCTTGCCGGGCTTATTGGGCCTCGACCTTTTCGGAGGAGGGCCTTATAGCGTCCCCGTCTCCCATAATCGATTTATGGAGCAAACGAATATGACTTTCTCGAAGTAAATGAAAATGACCACCTCCGTTAATAGCTCACTATTTCAGGAGGTGATTGGATTTGGTGGCCGCCTCCATTAATGTTTGGGCACTATAGTAGTGGGTCCATGTTGGCCTTCCAGGCATCGGATGACCATCCACCCTTAATGAGCAGATTTTTCTATAAAATTCGTGTGAGATTCCTATAAAATTCGTTACAAAAGTGACCTAAAGTGAGGGATGATACTATTCTTTCCCTGCACAAAGTAATGTAATTGTCACTTTTTAAGAAGTCATAGTTAAGAAGATACTGACTTCTATGATGCAAAATAGTATTATTAAATCACTTACAGAATATATTTTCATAATAAATTTATTTATGGATATAATTGTTAATAATATTTACTATAAACTTAATCACACTTGAGTTAGTTTGACACCAATCTTATAATTACATTCTTTTGTCTTAAAAGAAATTAAATTGACCTAAGTATAGCAACAACCCCACAAAAACCAGTTTTTTCTTTTATCATCGCTTCTAGAACATACGAGTACAAAAGGAAGTTCCATTGATATACGAGTATCTCCAATAATTTCATTTGCCATGATGAAAAAAAAGGAAAACTCGTCTTATCCGAGCCACTGCATCCAGAAGCCACCAAGGTATTTGTGCCGCAGTAGTACTACTACTATAGACCAGCGAAGGCATTCCTGTAATCCATGATGCCCTTTTTTCCGCCCATTGGCTGAGCAAGCGTTTGATCATTGCTTGTGGATCTGCTCATTCCATTGAGATCTCTTCTCTCATCTCATGGGTCTTTTTTTTAATCCAGTGCACAGCTTGACATGATGCTAGAGGTATTTAGATCCACTCACCTAACATAATTTCAGTATCCTAATCGAGCTAATAGATTGAAAATAGAATTTTTGTCCTTCTACCGATCTCCGTCAACATGCCAACTAATACAAAGCTTAAAACACACAATAGACAAAACCACCAATGCCTGCCTATTTTTGCGGCTGATCCAAAAACCACCAACTATTAGCTACAATGTGTATCCAAACAACCTAGCCATGACCTAAACAGGGACATAATAAAAGGCTTCATCTCATACAAGGTTAAGTAGTGCCTCAGTTCACATGGAGTCACGCATGCCTTCTTCAGGACAAGCACCGTGAAAAAGAGAGAACCCATCACTCAACCCAAGAGTCATGTGTTGCATAGGCACACCACTCTCATTATCCCAATCTTCCACCCCATTTCCATTATCATCAGTAATGACACAATACAGTGTTTTTGTTCCACTGATCTAGTTCAGGGGAAGGTTTAGGGAGCATTTTAGGTTAAAACAGTTCAACAATTAGAAAGCAAAAGATCACTGGTCTCTACACCACCAGTATTCACTTGTCAGTCTCATAAGATATATACATATAGCAGACAAGACCAGCACCAAAATGATGACAAGCAAACACTTCAGAGCCACACCATGGTCGTGCCAAAATCATCTTCACCAAGTAGCAAGGATGGCGATGATCTCCATACAGAGCTGATTAATAACAGAAAAGTCAACAATCAGTTTACTAGCTCATAGTTTGATCGCCAAATTAAGACAGTTATCCAAATCAGCAATCCATAATAGCTCTGACCGAGTAATAGAACCTTAAGTCAATAGAGTTCTACAAGCTCCATACATATGTAAATTATTATATAACTTCTATCTCATTTATATATACCACCACTAGGCGACTACAAGCAAACTAAGACTGGAGTGTGGTTTCAGTAATACCATTTTGTGTCGGTGAACCAAGATTGGAGTGAAGTGTTTTATGAATCTAGACTTGCAATAACGTACATAGTTCAGTTTGATTTTTGCGAATATAGTATTTGCTTAACAAAAGGAATATACGAGATACTCATTGTCATTACAATAATTTCCAAGTTGAACAATGATTCAATGTGGATGTGCGGTAAGACAGTGTGGTCACCACTTTATGATATTTTTGTTTCTACGCTTCATTTACTGAAGCAGTATAATACAATTCCTGTAAAAAAAGAAGAATCACACATTTTTGTAGCATTGCGGTGCCAAATAATATCAAGTAACTAATTTCTCATAACCAATAGACCTTATACAAATAAAGTTTGCTTAACAATTGGCATATATTAGACAATATACACATTGGCATTGCAATAATTCTCGTGGATGTGGCGAGACAGTGTGATAAATATTTTTCTCATATTATTGTTTCTACTCTTCTTTTTTTCAGTCTGGAAAGAGCTCAATCAAGTGGAGCAGCTGTGAAGAACAGAAATGATCTGAAAGTTGAATATGCCAGTGTGGCAGCACTCTTTGACATCGAGCTATATACCCCTGCTCACAACAGTCTCGCTGGCGCAGAACCGACATACAGCTCGGTACCAAATAGTGTTGCAACACCGGCATGCTCAATTTTCTGTTCTTCCACAGCTGCTTCACTTGATCAAGCTCTTTCCAGAATGCTTCAGGTTTAGGAAGGCTTAAATATGCAATTGAATAGTATTTGAAGGTGCAGCTCATGATATAAACAGATAGACATGAGACAATCTAGTTACATAAGTGTTATGGATCAGTCTCTTCTCCTAACTATTTCATTTACAGGGATGAAAATTATTTAATTTTACAGGTTTAGAGCAAAAAATATCTGTATCTAAGGGTTTATAAAGCTCCACAGGTTTTTACAATATGGGCAATTCTTTAATCACATATCATAGTTCAATGCCAAAAACTACCGTCAAACTATTATTGTGGTGCATAGCTAATATCATATCCAATAAATGACTGAAAGGCAACACAGAGAAACAGAAACTGCTCTTGCTTTATAAATTGTAAACAAAGCTCAAATTATAATTATAATCACTAGAATAAAAAAAACAGAAATACATGATGGATATTCAGTATGTAAAAAGGCCAAAACTACTCTATGTCTATGACAATAAGGCTTTATGATAATCTGCTCATATATTTAAGAACTCTCTTTTTACCTGATCTAGTCAAGTTGTAAGCAACACTCAAATTATAATCAGAATCAGCACTTGATGAGGACATCACTTCTACAGATACAACCACACCACCTACAACTATAGTACCACCATTCCCTCACCTGAAGCTAGGCCAGCAATTCATAAAGTTTACACAAGAAGAGACCGGAATGTAGTTGTAATTAGAAACCAAGGTGTTGAACCAAGAGATATTTGAGCTGATATTTTGGACTGCCTTTGTGGCTGTTCACAGGCAGTCACAACTTCCAGCCAGCTAGTGCTAGTAATAGAAGGCTGAACCATTTTGGTAACTGTCCAGATTCAGCCTCCTTTCCAATAGTAGTAATAGGCATAGCTGTTTCCAGTTGTACTATAGTAGCAGCAGCCATTTTGGCTATAGAAGGAGGGGTACCTCCATATGTAAGAGTTGGGTTTTGTTATAGTTCAGTTTAGTTCTTTGAGAAACTACTGCTTGTGTATTCTCTTGTGTCGTCTAGACCAACAAATTCACCTATATTTCAGAACCCCACTTGATCCTTCATCTCATATCAACAATTTCAGATTGCTTGCACCTTGTTCTTGCAGTTTGTTCTTCCATTTCTTGCAGGAACAGACCCTAGTGGTCAGGTCAGCTTGGTTTTGGCTAGGCTGATAACATCTCAAGGGTTGGTTCAGCGGTTGCTTGGCTATTGGAACCTCTTGGTCAGTAGCCTGGATCGTGAGAGTCACTCCCACAATTGGAAGACATCTCATCTCTCCGAAAGGTTGGGACACTAAGAGGAACACCATTTGGTATTCAGAGCAAGGTTAATCGGTGAGACTGAGTTTCCTTTTTAGTAGTTGTAGTGTTCTTTTTACCTATAATCCAGAAAAAGCCAAAAAAAAAAAAAATACAGAGAGAGTTTGCCACACCCTATCCAAACCATTTTGAGCCTAGTTTGCAATCTCTTTTCAGTTTATGCTTTGTTGAATCTCTGGGTTGCATTGTCATATGTTAAGTTGCTGGTCATAGTTCTTGCTTCAAGCTTCTAGTTGAGATCTATCTTGAAGAAGAAAGAAGAGAAAGTAAATTTGTCTTTGGCAACCTTTAGTGTGAAAGCTAGAAAGAAATGAGATAGCTGTCCAGCTGCAAGTGCTAAGTTGCTGTAAATACAGCATTAGAGTTCAAAAAAAAAAAAGGAAGGAAAGAAAGAAAGAGAGGAGTCATTTTCAGTCTGGAATGTTCTAGTGCCTAGAACTTTTGAATAACAGCAAGTGTACACTGATTTTGCTGTTCTACTTTTGTTTTTCCTTGCCAAAATTAAGTTAGTCATAGCCTGTGCTTGAGTTACACTTCTGAAAAAAAAAAAAAAAAAAAAAAAAAAAAAAAAAAAAAAAAAAAAAAAAAAACAGAAGTGGTAGCCTTGCTGCAGGCTTGCAGCTCTTTTCCATCCTTTGTTTTCTAAGCTTGTTAACCAGTTTTTAGTCTTCTATAGGGCCAGCAATTTTGACTAGGACTTTGAGCAGATTTTCAATTTAGCACTACTGATTTGATTTTGTCTAATCCTTGCTACATAAATAAACCTACCCTAGCTACACTATCTATTGGCCATTCAGGTAACATAAGCTTGCATTGGCTGAACTCAACCCTAAAGATCGTTGGAGGCTGACCCAGCTGCCAGTTGCACCACCTGCTGATCTTGGTAAGAACCTGTAAGTACTTGGTAAGAGTTTGAGTGTGAGTGCCTTGGAGTTTCCACTTTCCACATCCTAGTAGTTGGTAGGCACATATAATCTTGTTGTATTGTTTGTTGTTTGCTGCTAACAATGGCAGAGGATGAACCCCTCACACCAAAGACACAAGCAACCAGGGATTACTTGGCACGCTTGCTGAATGAACATACTGAAAACATCACAAAAGTGGTGAACGAGACCAGAGAAGCTTTGAACAGCACCAACACAATCATCACAGCCCTCGATTCTCGCATAGTGCAACTTGAACAAGCACAATTATCTTCTGCAGCAACATCTCATGTTACTGCTGCTACTGACGACTATACTGCAGATACTGAATTAGATGAGGTGAACCATTCACATCGGCGCCACCGCCGTCACCGAGAGGTACGAGACCGTGATGATCCTCTACTGAAAATAAAATTTTCCATACCTTCTTTTGCTGGTAAATATGATCCTGATGCATATCTCACTTGGGAAATGGCCATAGAACAGAAATTTGAGTGATATGATATCCCTGACAATAAAAGAATTAGAGCTGCCACCAGTGAGTTTACTGATTTTGCATCTATTTGGTGGCAAGAATATTGTCGTACAAATAGGGATGTTCCTACTACCTGGGAGGGTATGAAGAGAGTTATGAGAGCCCGTTTTGTACCTTCATATTATTCTCGTGATTTATTAAATAAATTGCAATGCTTGAAACAAGGTAAAAATACTGTAGAAGAGTATTATCAGGAGTTGCAAATTGGTATGTTACGTTGTGGGTTAGAAGAAACACCGGAAGCTAAGATGGCTAGATTTTTTTGGGGGGCTTAACAGGGAAATTCAGACCATACTGGATTATAAAGAATATAATTCTATCACCCGTTTATTTCACCTTGCTTGTAAAGCTGAAAGAGAAGTGCAGGATCGGCAAAGGACGAGAGGCCCTTCTGGGGTTATTTCTACAGGTTGGTCAAATCAAAGGCAAGCAAAGATGCCCACAACTTCCTCCAGCAGCACACCTCCACCAAGCGTCTCCAACAACCGTGTTCAGTCTACTTCCTCTACTACACCTACACGTGCACCTGAGGCAAGCAAGAACCCAGTACCAGCCCCTGCCCCAAGTGCCTCTTCGATTAATTCAACAGGAAGATCCCGAGATACACAGTGCCATCGCTGTAAGGGGTATGGACACATGGCGCGGGACTGTCCTAACAAGCGAGCTCTTCTAATCAAAGATAATGGTGAGTACACGTCAGCTAGTGATATTGAAGAAGAATATACTATGCTTGGAACTGACCTTGTAGGTAATCATCATGATAATGAGGAAGAGGAAGAGCATTACGGTGCTGAATCAGCAGATAAGTATTTGAGTCTCATTGTACAGCGTGTGCTTAGCGTGCAAATGGCACAAGCTGAACAGAGTCAACGCCACAATCTGTTCCAAACTAAATTTGTCATCAACAACCGATCATGTCGGGTGATCATTGATGGTGGAAGCTGTAACAACTTGGCAAGCATGGATATGGTTGAGAAGCTTGGCCTAACCACAAAACAACATACTAGGCCCTACTATATTCAATGGTTCAACAGTTGTGGTAAGCTGAAGGTAACTCGTATTGTGAGGATACAATTTTCACTTGGCTCATATCATGATTATGCTGATTGTGATGTGGTTCCAATGCAAGCATGCTCTTTGTTATTAGGAAGACCATGGCAACATGATAGAGATACCTTGCATCATGGTAAAACCAATCAGTACACGCTCTAAAGGGAAGAAAATTACTTTGTTGCCTATGTCTCCTGAAGCTATTCTAAAAGATGAAATAGAAAGAGCTAATAGAGAGAACAATGAAACTAGGGAAAATGAAAATCAAGTTGCTAAGGAACTTGTTCCAAATAAAAAGAAAGAACCTAATGCTAAGAAAGATGGAATTATGTTGAAAAGTCCTGTTTTACTAGCTACAAAATCTGAAATTATTGAGATGACAGCAAGTAATTCTGTTTGCTATGCTATAATGCTCAAACAAGCATTATATTCATATGAGGACATGCCTTTTTCTATGCCTCCTGCTGTTGCTGACCTTCTGCAGGAGTATAAAGATGTGTTTCCAAAGGAAATACCACCTGGGCTGCCACCAATCCGAGGAATTGAACATCAAATTGACCTAATACCATGTGCTCCCCTACCCAATCGTGCACCATATAGGACCAATCCTGAGGAGACTAAGGAGATTGCATGTCAAGTGCAGGACTTACTTGACAAAGGATATATTCGTGAAAGCCTTAGTCCTTGTGCTGTTCCGGTTATTTTGGTTCCAAAAAAAGATGGATCATGGCGTATGTGTGTTGATTGTAGGGCTATTAACAATATCACCATTAGATATCGTCACCCTATTCCTAGGTTAGATGATATGCTTGATGAATTAAGTGGTTCTAAAATGTTCTCTAAAGTTGACTTGCGTAGTGGTTATCACCAAATCAGAATGAAACTAGGAGATGAATGGAAAACAGCTTTTAAAACTAAATTTGGCTTGTATGAGTGGTTAGTCATGCCTTTTGGTTTAACTAATGCACCTAGTACATTTATGAGATTGATGAACGAAGTTCTACGTGCTTTCATTGGAAAATTTGTGGTAGTATACTTTGATGATATCTTGATTTACAGCAAGTCACTAACTGAACATATTGAACATTTACGTGCTGTTTTCAATGCTTTAAGAGATACACGTTTGTTTGGCAACCTCGAAAAGTGTACTTTTTGCACAGATCGAGTATCATTTCTTGGCTATGTTGTGACCCCGTAGGGAATTGAAGTTGATGCAGCCAAGATTGATGCAATCAAGAGTTGGCCGACTCCAAACACAGTCACACAAGTACGGAGCTTTCTTGGACTTGCCGGATTTTATAGACGTTTTGTCAAGGAATTCAGTGCTATAGCTGCACCCTTGAATGAGTTGACAAAGAAAGGAGCTCCCTTCCATTGGGGGCCAGCACAGGAGGATGCCTTCAATTTACTCAAAGAGAAACTCACCAATGCTCCCCTACTCCAACTTCCTGATTTTAGTAAACCTTTTGAACTCGAATGTGATGCTAGCGGGATAGGCATTGGAGGTGTATTAATTCAAGATGGTAAGCCTGTTGCCTATTTCAGTGAGAAATTAAGTGGACCTAGTCTGAATTATTCTACTTATGACAAAGAATTATATGCTTTAGTTCGCACCCTAGAGACCTAGCAACATTATTTGTGGCCAAAGGAATTTGTAATTCATTCTGATCATGAGTCTCTCAAACATATTAGAAGCCAAAACAAACTAAATCGTAGACATGCAAAATGGGTGGAATTTATTGAATCTTTTCCTTATATCATAAAACACAAAAAAGTAAGGGAAAATATCATTGCTGATGCATTGTCGAGACGTTATACCATGTTATCTCAACTTGACTATAAAATATTTGGTTTGGAAACTATCAAAGAGCTATATGAGCATGATGCTGATTTTAAAGAAATAATGTTGCATTGTCAGGAAGGAAGGGGTTGGAATAAGTACATTGTGAGTGATGGAATTTTATTTCATGCTAACAAGCTATGCATTCCAGCTAGCTCTGTCCGTCTTTTGCTGTTACAGGAGGCCCATGGAGGTGGACTAATGGGACATTTTGGTGTGAAGAAAACAGAAGATGTGCTGAGGGACCATTTCTATTGGCCAAAGATGAGACGTGATGTCGAGCGCTATGTGGCACGCTGCACCACTTGTCAAAAAGCTAAGTCACATCTTAACCCACATGGTTTATACATGCCTCTACCTGTTCCTAGTGCTCCTTGGGAGGATATTTCAATGGATTTTGTTCTAGGACTGCCTAGGACAAAGAAGGGGAGGGATAGCATTTTTGTTGTTGTAGATAGGTTCTCCAAAATGGCACACTTCATACCTTGTCATAAAAGTGATGATGCTACCCATATTGCTGATTTATTCTTTAGGGAAATAATTCGCTTACATGGAGTACCTAATACAATAGTTTCTGATCATGATACAAAATTTTTAAGTCATTTCTGGAGGACACTTTGGGCTAAACTGGGGACAAAGTTACAGTTTTCTACTACATGTCATCCCCAAACAGATGGGCAAACTGAAGTTGTTAATCATACTCTTTCAACCATGCTTAGAGCTATTCTCAAGAAGAATTTGAAAATGTGGGAGCAATGTTTGCCTCATGTAGAATTTGCTTATAATCATTCAGTACATTCTACAACCAAGATGTGTCCTTTTCAAGTTGTTTATGGTTTTATTCATCATGCACCAATTGATTTATTGCCTCTACCATCTTCGAGAAGGTAAATTTTGATGCTAAAGAACGTGCTGAGTTGATCTTGAAAATGCATGAAATCACTAAAGCAAACATAGAAAATATGAATTGTTGATACTAGATACGCACACGAAAGAATCAAAGAGAAATAATCCGCAAGCGCACGGATATCGGTGAGCACTTCACCCGGGAGATATTCCAGAGTATCGTTATTTATTTATCCGCTAGGAGAAAACGTGCATCTTACTAACCCAAGTCTATACCTAACCGCTGAGCTACAAGGTAATGAGCGATATAGAGAGGATTACTACCACAGTCTTCTTCCAACCTATGGCAAGCTTTGCAACTACTACTCTATGGGAGCACCTAAGAAAAGACACCACGAGAGGATGCTTAACCTAGCACTTTTGGACCTACCTTACCTACGACGGGAAGTGGGTTACAAAGGTAACAAAGGGACTGTCACTTCCTCGATACTACCACGGTTCCGGCGGATAGGGAGCATCTACGAGTGAACCTAGCCCAAGCACCACGCTTACGCTACGAACGATTACTCTATTCCCAACCGGAAGCGAATAAAGTAAACTCGTAAACCAAAGAGCAATAATAACAAGAACTTACTAGTATCGAAGTTGAATTGCGGAGAATGATCCTAGAACCAAGCCTCGGGTTAGGAGACTTGATCCCGCAGGTACAACCGGAGAGGAGACACCGACATGCCGGGCTTCCTCCAACTCTGCCTCCACCCTATACTCTCTCTATCTATCTTGAATGCTAAGCTCTAGGAAGGAGATCCATTCAAGGGACCCCCTCACTTGATCCTCTCTGGAAATAATGAATTAGGGTTTCAAGGGATGCCTTCTCCAGGGGCCAGGGGCCCTGTTTATATAGCCCCCTAGGATGCACCGCAGCCTCGGATCAAACCGACCTAAATGGACGATTATTATTCATCCTCAAAGGCGGTGGAACGAGGATCCACGAGGGCGACGGATTGGGCGAGGTCACGAGTCGGCCGACTCTAGGGTTGGGGCGGCCGACTCTCCACCGAGCCGGTTCGGGCTCCCGTTTGGTCCAGCGCCTTCTCGAACCTTCCAGATTATAGAATTTTCATCGGTTCCCGATTATCTCTATGTAAACCTGACATGTGGGCCTTCCTTGGGTATTTTCAGCTGACACCCTGCAGAAACAAACATTCACCAAAACTCGTGGAATTCTGTGAGTATAACCCCTATATCTAGTTGGTGAACATATTTTAGTCCTTTCTCATGTCTAGTTGATGGTAAAAATTGGCACTTAACGACTGTCAACAACTCCCCCAAGCTTACCTTTTGCTCGTCTCTGAGCAAAGATAAACTCAGTGATGGATCAGGAGTTGCTACAATGTTTTTACGCCTCAAAAGTACACATGCGTTCAAACAAGAACTCTCCTCCGGATTAGAGTGAACTATTCTGACTCAAAACTTACTCATATTACCTTTCACAATGGGGCTTGTAGCCATCACTTGGGGTCTTGAGCAGTTGAAAGACAGAACGGTCAATTCAAGCGCTATGTTTCTCGCTCTTTGATCAACTATTATTCCGGAGTTTTTGCAAGATTTTCAAATAAAACTTAGAGTTTCCTTGTATGACTCTTTCAAGTCTCTCATTTGTGGTATTTCTGGATCCTCTCCAAGGCATGTGTGTAGCGTATGCCTTCTCTCTTCTCTCAGAATATGTGGTATTTGTGGAACTAAGGCATAGTGGAAAGTGCCTTCTCTCTCTCTCACCCTACTTTCTAAATAGGCTTATGTGGAGCTCATAGGTGGGGGAGACACTCAAACTCACTTGCATATATTGCACAGTTAAACCATGGATGCAACAGGAACTATAATAATAATAAAGTCATATGTGCATGTGAAGGAGGAAATGGGATTAATGATAAGATGATGATGATAAGGAAATGATTATGAGGGGTGATCACTTGGTGAACATCTACTTCTACACTTGCTCCTTTGCGGATAACATGACTCCCTTTATTTGGAAACCTTGAAACTTCTTGAAGGGAAGAACTTGGCTACTCTTTCTTTCTTTCTTTCTTTCTTTCTTTCTCCTTTTTTTTTGGAGTAACCAATCCTCTGAAAATAAAACTTTAGCAAATGATAATAACTGGAGCTTTTATGTAGGCAAATGGAACGGCGATGATTATTTCTAGATGTTCACTCCCAGGATAGGAGTAGAACCTTTTCTGGATGAAGTGAAATGAGTGGTGTATGTATTTTGTGGATGGATGGATGGATGCGTACTCCCAGGGTAGGAGCAGCATAAGCGCGTATCTCCAGGATAGAGACAGCACAATATGTGGGGGAATGCATACTCCCAAGGTAGGAGCAGCATAGGTGCGTATCTCCTGGGTAGAGATAGCACAATATGTGGTGGATGTAGATCTATATGTAGGTGGTACTTCTAAGGACGAAGTAGCACTGAGAATGAATGTAGTATTTATAAAATGGGTGCATGCTTCGAGGACGAAGTAGCATAGATCAATGGATGGAGAGCACATAGTATTGACTTTAACCGCATGATGGTTCCTTATGGGTCCATGACATAACCACACTCAATGCCTATAAAGACTACACTCAAGACTACAATATGATCTATATAAACGAGATGGGTTTTCCTAATCTAGCAAGCATGAATATATGGCTGTGGTAGGAATTTTGAACTCTCATCATAAAGGAACTCATCATGCAGGAATTTAATATTTTCAAATAAATTCTCCAAAACTCTAGCATCTCCAGGAACAAGATGGACAGCAGCTCAAAACTTTCCCATATCATATCCGTCAACTACCTAGACTTAGATCAAGCATTCGCTATCCACAAGTTTCAGGTTCAGAGTAAATCTCAAATCTAAACAGTTGTGTCCAAAACTCGATAGAGTGCAAGGTTGAAAACTAGGTACTTGAAAGGAATTACGGCAGAGCAACTATTCATCATTTCCATATAAGAGCTTATTCTGTAGGGTTCATTTTAGCAGGCAGACTTTTCACATACTCTCCTCTATTTTATTTTGCAAACTTAACAAATAGATAGATAGATAGATAGATAAGCTAGTGATACTTAGCTGGATACACGGGGGTGCTTTCCCCCAAGCTGGATGTTGATGTAGTCTGTTGATGTTGCTGACTGGCAGTGAAGGCGTACTACTCCTCCTGGAGTGTCAGGGATGATGGCTGTAGAGACAGCACTACGACTGTTGAAGACAACACTCTAACAGGGGACAGGGCGTCCTTTTGCCTGTTTAGTTCTTCTTGATCCTTTAAATTCTGTGAAGCTCAAATAGACAGCAAAGCTTGTGGAACTGATTAAGTGTTAGTGATAACCCTCTAAGCCTTGAATGTCTAGAACCTTCTTAACACATAAATCTTTTTAGCAGGATCTTAATATTTTTACAATTTTATATTTATGATATGCAGGCAGAAAAATGCAACTAAGATGAAAACTTATTTTTATGCCACCACAGTGGATATCTTTGTGTCTTTGTCGCACCACAAAATTATTCGCATGGGGCTTAGCATTTTCTAGATGCAATGCGAGACAAAATTATTTTCTTTTCTAATGCAGATGCAGTAAAGTAAATATGCAACAAGGATTGATTATGCAAAAAGTAAATATGCTAAAGGAAAAACTTATGCAATGCTAAAATGGGAAATATGGATAACTACCAAGTTACCTCCTTGGCGAGGGTTCGGTGTTTTAAGTCCTCGAATAGGACTTCTTGTTGTATTCAATCCTTCGGTGCTTTATTTGATCCCAAAGGTAGAGACCTTGAGAACTATACTTCTTGAGTTGGTAACTCTTGAGGAAGGTGCCACCTATGTTCTTTCCTTGTCCAACGGTCTAAAGTGAACCTTGGAGCATCTGTTTTAGTGTGCATGTTGCAGGTTCAGATCTTTATCACTGGAGCATCTTGTGATGAAGAGTCAATGCTTCTAGTGGTCCTTTACCTAGACCTTGTGCTCCACTTATTGTTTCTTCACTGCAGAGGATTAGTGGACAACACATACCCGAAGGAATATAATAACAAGGGTAGAGTTGTCATAGAGCTAAGAGCATCTCCAAGAGTTTGCTAAAATTTACTTGGCAAATTTTGTGATTTGGCAACTTGCTAAAATATATGCCAAGTAAAAAAATAGACTCTCTCCAAGAGTTTGCCATTTTGACTTGATAAAATTGAAAAAAGTGGCCTACAAACTATCTTTTTGATAGATGTGTGTAATCTATCGGGGATTTGTTTTCAACACTCAGTTTTTTGTTTCACTCAGTACCAATTGCTCTGCCTTTTTTTTGTCGTAGTATCATTCAGTAGCAGCAGCTACCGTTTTCAGTAGCGGCATAGCAGGACTCAATCTCCTCTGTCCCATCGGTCGGCCACCAACAGCAGCTGCAACCGGACACCTCTTTCACATGAATGTGCACAGCAGCAGGTCATGCCGGCCAGCGAGCACAAAATATTCTCTGAATCACAAATACAGTGCCATGCACGTACAGGGTTTTGAAGCACGATCAGTGTACATAAAGTTTGTCTGCAAATGCATGGTCTACTAGCACATTGCGATCGATCTACTCGCACCTGGCCTGTCCCGGCGCCGTGCAACAGAGAAGAAATCACGCATCATATCCGGGCGGCGGCGGCGGCGCCAACCCTAGGAATCACGTCATAGCTAGCAGAGCTGGAGTCTAGGGATCGAGTTGCCCTAGGAGACCTGGCGTTGATCAATTGGAACGGGACTGGCAGGCAACGAGGCATGAAGATCGACGCAACATAGAGGGAAGAGGCCGACGTACACCAGCCGCGCCGGCGTCGATGATGAAACTTCTGGCGTCTTGGCGAGACGATGAAGGGCGGCGGCGCGTCCAGGAGAAGAGAAACGTGTGAAGCCTTTCGCACGGGCGGAAGAGGAGGCGCTCGCGCAGGCAGTGGCGAAGAAATTTCGCGATGGCAAGTCTACTCCGCGCGCGCAAATATGCGCGTGAGAGGCCAGTGGATGGCAACTTGCCAAAGATAGCAAGCTCATTTGAGGAACTGTTGGAGGATGATTTTTGTGGTTTTGCTAAATTTAGAAGGATAGCAAGTTGATTTGAGGAACTGTTGGAGATGCTCTAAAGGTCACATTTTATGCTACAGAAAAGTTGGGTTGAAAATTTTAATTAGCATAGAACATTTACTCAACATTACTTCTTCTCTTAAGGCTTGATTTTATTTTGTCTTAAGTTTGATTTGTGTATATGACATCTATAGAAAACAATCAAACTTATAGAGGAGAAGTAATTGCGAGTGGAGGGATTGCAAACCAGCATGCCAGAGCGACGGAGGCTTTGAGAAGAGGAAGAGCATTGCTGGATCATTATTAGAGGAGTCAACGGCCTTCCTCCCTGTTGGGGGCAGGAGTGGAATTGGCCACCCCGTCCCCTCTGATAATGTGCGCCTCTTGTGTTTGATGTACGCAGGCACGGCCGAGGGCGCGGGCAGGCGCGCATTCGGCCGGAACGCAAGGCGCCAGGACGGAAACCCCGATAGCGCGGGAAGGCGCGCATTCGGCACCGACGCCGGGCGTCGGGACGGAAATCCCGATAGCGCGGGAAGACGCGCATTCGGCATCAACGCAGGGCGTCGGGACGGAAATCCCGATAAGCGGGAAGACGCGCATTCGGAAGCGACGCGGGCGCCAGACGGAAACCCCGATAGCGCGGGAAGGCGCGCATTCGGCACCGACGCCGGGCGTCGGGACGGAAATCCCGATAGCGCGGGAAGACGCGCATTCGGCATCAACGCGGGCGTCGGGACGGAAATCCCGATAGCGCGGGAAGACGCGCATTCGGCATCAACGCAGGGCGCCAGGACGGAAACCCCGATAGCGCGGGAAGACGCGCATTCGGCATCAACGCAGGGTGCCAGGACGGAAACCCCGATAGCGCGGGAAGGCGCGCATTCGGTTCAGGCCTGGACGCATTCGGCGGCCCGGCGGGGAAGAAGAACCCGGATGTGCGGCGGTCGGCGGTTAGCCGGCAAAAGTGGGCCTCGGGCCATTTACTTGTCTCGCCCGTGTCGGTTATTCCGTACGTTGAAATTAGGGTTGCCGGGGGCATTCTTGTACAAAACGCGACTCAACCTCCTATAAATACACCCTTCAGGGGACGTTGAAAGAGGACTTCTGGACTCCGTGCGTTTTAGCCGGAGCACAAGGAATATAAGGTTCGTGTCGTTCGTTTCGTTTTGTAGTTCTGTGTATCTAGTATCTCCTGTTTTGGTCCCTTAGGGGGTGCAACCCCAAAGGGCTGAAACAACATTGGCGCCCACCGTGGTTGTCGCCCGGAATTGTCATGCCACCCAAGGAAAAGCTAGAAGTTCAAGAAAGCAAATGCCGACCATCGACGAAATCATTCCTTCAGCGGCAACCGGCTCGGATCCGGTACTCCCGAAGCCCGCGCATCGGGGCGGCGACTCCGCCACCGAATCCGACGCCTCCGCAGCCGGATCCGCCGCCGAAGAAAATGCCGTCGAGCAGCGAGACGGAACGCCGATCCCACCCAATGTGGAAGCCGTAGTCGCCGAGGGGGCGGCGGAAGACGGAGGCGGCCGGACCCAGCAGCCCCGAATGCGGCGGACGACCGATGCCGCAGAATTCCAAGCCGTTAAAGCGCTGGATGAGCACACAACCGGAATCGAAGAGCTAAAGGCATACCGTGATCGGTTGTAAGGAGACATCGAAGCAAGAAACGGGATAACGGCACCCGGGTAGCGGTCGATCACGCAGCAAGAGAAGCGAAAGGTTACAACGGGAGATTCGGGCACTTGGAGTAAGAACCGAGCGAGAGCGAGGTCGGATATCCGGGTTCGGCCTCGTGCAAGGGGGCCCCGGATACGGTTGACATGGCGTCCCCTTTGTCCCCGAGCTGCAAAAATACCCATGGCCGCCGGGTACAAGCCCAAAATCCCGCACTTTAATGGTAAATCCAATCCCGGAAGGTTCATATCAAGTTACGAGGCTGCAATATATTCGGCGGGAGGCAACGAATCCTTACCGGCCAAGACTTTGATTCCGGCAATGCAAGATGTGGCACATGATTGGTACATGTCCCCGCGTCCATTATCCATTCGGTCATGGAGGCGGGCGAAAGAGGAGTGGCGGCAACATTTCGGGGCTTCAAACCGACAAGAAAACCATTATCGATCTGCTCACTTTGTATCAACCGGATGACGAGCCAATGGCCAAGTACACCGGAACGCATCATCCGAGATGCGGGCACAAATCCCGAATGTGTCGACGAAACGGTCATCGCTTCGGCCATCGAGAGGCCTCAAAATTGGGCCGTGCGCCGAAGTGTTGACTAGGAGGTACCCAAAAGCGCCAAAGCGGTTGTTCGATGAGATGAGAAAATTCGCCATTTCGAGAGGAAGACTCGAAGCGCAAGGTATCAAGAAACCTCAAACAAAACACCCCGCGAGAATCGGCGAAGTGGGGACGAATCAAGGTTATGTCAACAACCTTCGGGAGGAGTCATCCAACCCCGCACCCCGAAGCAAAACGATAGCCGGTTCATGAAACCCGGGGAGGAGGACGGCGAACCGGGGGGGCCGTGCTAACGAGAGGTGGACGAGGTCGAGGGCGCAATGGCGGCGCCCGAAAACGCCATATTGTTGCGTGTGTGGCGAAAACAAGGGACATTTCACCGAGACCGCAAATACACGCAGCGGGCCAAAGAGCGAAGGAAAGAGATGACGCTATAGGGAAATCCGAACCCACAAAGCACGTATTCTGCACGGCACCGTCACAACACTACGCCTTCCCCATCAAATGGCCGCTTCCGTCTGGGCAGCAGGGGAATCCGTACCTCGCCGAATGTTCATGCACATTGGGGAGGGTCGCCAAGCATGCAAGTACCAACAATACCGGCCGATGATTGCGCATCCGATGCCGTATCGGCCGTGGCTTCTTCCTCGGCGCCTACCGAGAATAGACGGCGGTAGCAACAGCGGCAAAGCAAGAAACTTCCAAGGAGTTGCGAGATCGTACACCGTAGCACCCGCGAATGTGATGCCATCCAACGGGCACATATACGCAATCATTGGAGGTTCCAATATAGAGCACGGCAAGAGAACGCGAAGAGAATATCGAGGCGCGTGTTGGCAGTATCATCAGCCGCTCCGACAAATCGGGCCGCGTGGAAGCTTCAGCCCATCACCTTCACTGAAGAAGATAATCAGGTCCGGGATTACCCGCACTATGACGCTTTCGTTGCAACTGCTTTCGTAGCCGGGTACACCTTGCACAACATTCTGATTGACAACGGGAGTTCGGCGGACATCTTGTTCACCAAAGCGTACGACAGCATGAAACTCGACAGGCGATCGCTTGATCAGGCGGGCAATGCCCTATTCGGTTTTGGTGGAAAGAAAATAGATGCACTTGGGAAGAAGACACTCACGGTAGCGTTTAGCGAAGGAGAGAAAGTGCGGGCGGAAGAGATATCGTTCGATGTGGTACAAATGGAATACCCATATATGGCAATCTTCGGAAGAGGAATCATAAACAAGTTTGACATCATAATCAAGCGAGCTACTGTGCATGAAGCTGCCCTCCCTTTCGGGGTAATCACGGTGCATGGCGATCAAATCGCAGCCAGAAAGATAGATGGCAAACCTATACCGGGATACAGCATGGTGCACGAGGTAAAAAAGCCTGCAAGGAAAGAGGATGCTAATGAAGCCGCAGAGCGGAAAGAACGGAGAGCGAGAGCGACGAGGGCACGAGAAGAGTGCCTTTATCGGCGAACCGCCGGATCGTGTGTGCATATCGGGGCAAGTCTGACGGAACAGGGCGCTTCGGAGCTGCTAGCATTTCTGGCTGAGAACAAGGACGTATTCGCGTGGACCACTAAAGACCTCAAGGGGGTTGACAGGGAATTGGCACAGCACAATCTCAACGTTAGCAAAATAGCAAAGCCAAGGAAGCAAAAGTTGAGGAAGATGTCATCCGAAAGAGCAGACGCGGCAGCCGCAGAAGTGCAAAGGCTTTTGGACGCAGACGTGATCAGGCCTGTGCAGTATCCGGAATGGCTAGCCAATGTGGTAATGGTCAAGAAGAAAAGCGGCAAATGGCGCATGTGCGTGGATTTCACAGATCTAAACAAACATTGCCCTAAAGACCCATACCCACTACCGCGGATCGACAAGCTGGTCGATATCGCGTCGGGTTGCGAGCTGTTAAGTTTCTTGGATTGTTTCTCGGGGTACCATCGATATGGTGAATGAAGAGGATCAAGAGAAAACAAGTTTTATCACGCCCGGGGAACCTTTTGCTACAAGCGCATGCCCGAGGGACTACGCAATGCTTTGGCCCTACTTTCTCCCGAATGACAGACGAGGTCTTTAGGGAGCAGAAAAAGAGGAAAAACCTAGTCGCATACGTGGACGATATAGTGGTAAAGAGCGATAAAAAAGCACACACATCGAGGATCTAAAGGAAACTTTTGTGAACCTTCGAGCAAGCGGCCTGAAGCTAAACCCGGAAAAATGCATATTCGGGGTTAGCAAGGGCAAGATGTTGGGATGTCTGGTATCGGCCAGAGGCATAGAAGCTAACCCGGACAAGATTGCCGCTATTGTAAACATGAGACCGCCCGAGACTAAGAAGCAGGTGCAGAAGCTCACTGGCAGGATCGCCGCTCTAGGTAGGTTCATATCCAGAAGCGCGGAACGGGGACTTCCGTTTTTCCGCATCCTAAAAAATTCAGAAGGTTTCGGATGGGGCCCGGATCAGCAGCGAGCATTCGATGACCTAAAAGCTTACCTGTCAAAGGCCACAACATTATCAAGCCCATCACCAGATGCGACCCTATTACTGTACGTAGCAGCATCCCACGCCGCGGTGAGCGCGGTCCTGGTGGAAGAAAAAAGAGAACGAGGGGAAGTTACAGCAGTTCCCAATCTACTTCGTACGAAGCGTTGACATCGGCGAAGGCAAACTATTCCGAGCCGGGAGAAAATCGCATATGCGGTGGTCATGGCGTCGCGAAAGCTTAAGCACTGTTTTCAGGCTCATCGCATTCGGGTCTTGTCTGCTCGGCCCCTAGATGCCCTATTCAAAAACGCGGAGGCGGTAGGGCGGATAGGCAAGTGGGCGGCTGAGCTGAATGAATATGTCATTGACTTCGAGCACAGATCGGCCATCAAATCGCAGGTCATAGCGGACTTTATCGCGGATTGGACCCCATGCGGGGACAACACCACCCTCAGCTTCGAGGAACCAGAATGGACAGTGCACACGGATGGAGCGTGGTGCTCCGCTGGAGCAGGCATATCCGCGGTATTGACACCTCCAACCGGCCCAAAGCTGCGATACGCCGCAAGGTTCTGAGGATCGCACCACCAACAACACACCGAATACGAGGCGGTTCGCCGGGTCTCGGGAAACTCCGAGCGCTAGGAATCTCGGATGCGTCATCGTCCCGATTCGCAAGTAATTGTGGGGCACATTCGGAAGGAATACACAAAGACAAAGGAACCGACTCGGCGGTATCTCGGGAAGCCGTTCGACGAATGGAGAAATATTTCATTGGTTTCACTTTGCAATACATTCCAAGGGCGAGATAACACAGAGGCAGATGCGCTGGCAAAAGCCGCAGCCAGGTAACACTCCCTTGCCCGCCGATGTTTTCTACCAAGTCTTGATGCCCGGGCAAAGGTGTTCCCTGGAGGAGGAGCGACCGTGAATTCACGCCATCGCGAGTGACGACCGGGAGAGCACCGATATGGGCATTCATTTCGGAACTTACGAGCCCGGAGACAGAAGCAACAACAAAGGATGGAGTCCAGAACCAAGCAATACTCCATAATTGGAGAGAATCTGTACAAGGAGGGAGTCGTAGCACCACTGCTGAAATGCATTAGCCGGAACGAGGGGGTCCAGCTTTTGCACGACATACATTCGGGAACATGTGGAGCGCACAGAGGTCCGCATGAAATCGCTCACAGAGCAATGAGGCAAGGCTTCTATTGGCCGACTGCCATCGAGGATGCCAAGCAATTGGTGAAATCGTGCCAGGGCTGCCAAAAGTTTGCAAAATATCAGAGGGCCCCGGCGCACCCAACCTCCCCGATATGTCCAACTTGGGCCGAGAGATGGGGCATCGACATAGTGGGGCCGCTTCCACCAAGACCCGGAAATCTGAAATTCTTTGCGGTGGCACTTGAATACTTCACCAAATGGGTCGAAGCAAAGGCGCTGGCAACAATATCATCTGGCACTCTAGTTAACTTTGTGTGGCAGAGAATCATCTGCAGATTTGGGGTCCCATCCTACATAACAGTGGATAACGGAAAGCAGTTCGATAGTACCAAGTTCAGGACTTTCTGTGAAGACCTGGGGATCAAACTGGCATTCGCCTCAGTAAACCACCCAGAATGGTAAAAGCAGGTGTCTACACGTTGGTGAAAGAGGATGGCACTGAGTCCAGCCACACCTGGAATGCTGACAATCTACGCCGCTTTTACCCGTGAAATTGCCCCACAGGGGTTGTAATTTTCCTTTTTAATTCTTAAGCATACTTTTACAATTCGGGGGGCGCGCTCTTTTTCCTCACCGGGGAAGCCTTTTCGGAGGCGTGAGGTTTTTTAATGAGGCGTCCCTATGTACCCCTGTTTAATACTTTTCAATTCACGTTTCCCCTAAAGTGTGGGTGCGTAACGTTTTCTCCGATCCGAAAAGGCAAAGTGCCATATGTGTCACTGACCCTATTCGGAGAAGTCTTTGTCAGGTTGCAAGCAACCAAAAGCCAAAAACGGCTAGTAAACTCAGCAAAACGCTGAAGCATCACGAATGCACCAAACAACCCAAATGCGTGAAACAAAACGCTGCAGGCGAACTCGGCAAAAACGCTGAAGTATCGCGAAATCGGCAAGAAGCCGAATGCGTGCAAACAACGCCTCAGGTAAAACGAGCCTCGGAGAAAAAGACCCGAAGGTTACGATAACGCAAAGTTACAAACAAGCAATTTTCATCCGCAAGGTCAAACTTCTTATTCATCATATTCTGGCGGTATAATTACACCGGAGGTGCTTTGGGTGTTTAATATCACAATCAAGAGCAACACACCCTCTATATCGAGCAATGCCTCGAGAATGCGCGCGATTAGGGTCCCTCGGACTCTCGAAAGGAGCGCTGTTCTGCACCACTATCGAGCGTGCTCCACCCGAATATGACATACATAACAGGCAAAAGGGCCGAAAGCCTACACCCGATATGGTTAGTGAGGACTTGGTAGTGAATGCGGCATTTGGTCTGATGACACCGCAAATCCCAAAACCTTCCATTCCAGCACGACATAAGCAGGGTATGCGGTTGGTAAAACAAAAATCAAGGTCTTTGCAGCCATGATAAAAACCAAGAGCTTGGACCAGATTATATAATCTAGCCACTCAGCTTCCAAGACGGGTCAAATTTATGACTCACCTAACAAATGTACGACGGCATCATGGCATAAAAAGGTGTTTCAGGGCACTATGACCCAAGCAGTATTATATATGCATAACACCCCCCCCCACAATGCAAAGCCATGTCGGTCAAAACAAACTCATCCCACTCCAAAACTAAGGTTAGTAGGAATGAGAGGAGTCAGGAAAGGAGCCAGCACTCGTCCTCCCGTTTCAGTTGTGAGCGCTGAGCAAATAGGCACAGCCAGGTTCAACTCGGGAGGAGTCAGGAGGGGAGTCAGTGCTAGTCCTCCCGTTTCAGTTGTGAGCGTGGAACAGTTAGGCGCAGCCAGGGTCAAATCGGCTGCCTAAGCAAAAGCAGCAAGCGCGCAATAGCAGAGATGCGCAGAATCGCGCGCTTCCCTATTCCCAAGAATGACTGGAAGTTCCAGCTCCTGCACGGCGACTAGTCCATATTCGGGAATCCAGCCCACAGCAAGTGTGGGGCAAACATAAGGCCTGGGATCTAGTCAACGGATGAGGTTTAGTGCTCTACCCGCCCGTAAACGAGAAAGGGCACAGGCGCGCCCATTCGGGTGTTGGAAGCCGAGTCTTACCACTTCGAGATAGGACTCATCCAGTTCCAGCCAATAGGGCCATACAGAGTTCCATTCAGCGTGTGAAAACAAATGCTTTGGAGGGCTTAACTCAAAAATTCACGAATGCACCCTCCACCGCTCAAATTCGGGGGCGCTCTAAGACTCCATGCAACGCTGGAGGGCTTAACTCAAAAAATTCACGAATGCACCCTCCACCGCTCAAATTCGGGGGGGGGGGGGGCTCTCTAAGTCTCCACACAACGCTGGAGGGCTTACCAAGAAATTTTCCCGAATGCGCCCTCCACCGCTCAAATTCGGTGGGGGCGGCGCTCTAAGTCTCCACACAACGCCGGAGGGCTTAGCGAGAAATTTTCCCGAATGCGCCCTCCACGCTCAAATTCGGGGCGGCGCTCTAAGTCTCCACACAACGCCGGAGGGCTTACCAAGAAATTTTCCCGAATGCGCCCTCCACCGCTCAAATTCGGGGGCGGCTCTCTAAGTCTCCACACAACGCCGGAGGGCTTACCAAGAAATTTTCCCGAATGTGCCCTCCACCGCTCAAATTCGGAGGGGGCGCGCTCTAAGTCTCCACACAATGCTGGAGGGCTTACCAAGAAATTTCCCGAATGCGTCCTCCACCGCTTAAACTAAGGGGGGACGCGGCGTTTCACACAATGGTGGTGCGACCAACAAAAAATTATTCTAGGCTGTATTCGCGGATCCGGCGTTCTGAGTCTCCGTATGCGTCGCTGGAACGAAAGTGGTAGCATAATCGCGCAGGAAAACGACCAGATAGTTAAATTACGACCGCATTCGGTGCCGGTGCCACAAACGCCTAAGAATCGCATTGTAGCTTCCCTTGATGTCGGCGACAAAGAAAGAGGTGGCCAAAGTCTTACTCCTGATGGTTAACTCAACGTTAGCGATACCTTTGGCCAGAATTGGAGCATCTCCGCCAACTCCCGTGATGGTCATGTTGGTCTTGATCAACTCCTCCTCCTTGATCCCAAGCTTGCGGCACAGCGTGTAGGGCATGGCATTGACGATCGCACCGCTGTCCACTAGCATGCTATGCACTGGAGTTCCGTTGATGTACCCTTTCAAGTTCAAAGGCCGAAGATGGTCCACTCGGGTTTTCGGCTTCTTGAATACGGCATCCTCCACGCAAACACCAACTCCGCTTACCGGTGGCTCTTCCTCATCATGATGAATCACGTAGTAATCCGAAGATATATATACTACGTTGATCCGCTCCAGAGACGGCTCATAGTCCACCATCTCATCATCTTGTACCTTCGGAGCTTTCATACCTATAGCATTAGCCACCACAGCAGCAAACTCTTTGGGATCCTCCCCAAGATCCTCGAAAATTGCCGGAATCGGTGCGAACACCTCGGAAGGAATCACAACCGATTCAACGATTGCCGGAGGAGTAGAATCAGCATCTACCGGCTTAGCCGATTCTTCAATCGGCTTAGTCGATTCATCAATTGGTGCCGACTTCATGGCAATGTCGCTGTCCTTTTTCAACAAACACTCTTGTTGATTCTCAAGAGCTTGCTTCTTCAACTTTCTAGCATGGGCGCGCCGTAAACTTCGCTTCGAGTTTTATCCAAGTTAGGTGGGCACCACTTGGGCTGCATATACTTCGGATCTCTTGGCGGCTTCTCTTTCACTTCTTCTCCAGCAACTCCCTTAATTAGGATTTTCATCTTGCTTGTTTGCTGGAATTTTGCTATCAACCACAATCGGTTCACTACCGGCAACCACAGGAGCCAGCATTGATCCGATAATGATACTAGGTGATGGAGTACTCTTTGGAGCAGCTTCTCAAGCACTTGAACCTTCTTAGGGACATAAGCTTGCTGCACAGGTGCCTTGATTGCCTTCTCTTGATTTGCCCCACTAAAGCTCGATTGCAACTCCAATCGGCTAGAGATAGGATGCCTTGCATTGTTCTCCAACATCTGATGAACTAGGATGCGAGCTATTGGATATGGTACCCACACACCTTGGGTGCCCCACTGTGGTAAAGGCAACACTGGTGGAGCTTGAGTAATCGGAGGTCCCCAACGAGATGGACAAGAACGAACAACTTGCATAGAAGGACCAATTGGTGGAGCTACACTTTTTGCTTCTTATCATCAACTTCTCTCTTAGGAGGTGTAAACTCTCTTTTTTTTATTGGCCGATTCTCGGAATCGGCCTTTTGTTGCTTGTACTTCGCCATAAGTCGGTCAAAAGTACAAAGTGGCTTCACCACAAACTTCTTGGTTTTCTGCTCTTGTTTCTTCCACACTCCTATCTCCGGCTTGTGTGGTATAAATATGCGAGTCACATGAATGCCGGAAGCAATGGAGCCTTCTGGAGGTTGAGAGTTGGTTTGACCGATTGCAACAATTAGTTTAGCCGACTTTGAAATGTTGGAGACATTGCCGGCCTGATCTTCTTGTGGCGCCACCTTAGATGTAGTAGATGGGTCAGCTTGGCCGATCGGAGGGGTCGGCCAGGCCGGCCTTTGTCGCGCCGCATGGGTCTCATACCACCGTTGCCTCCGCAATGCTTCCACTGAACTTGCGGTGATTGTAAGCTTACTCTTGCCTTGATCATCCTTCTCAAGTGCCACTTGCCACCCCGAATTCTTTTGGACATTCGGTGCAGGACGTGGTTCGCCGATAATGACATTCTTTCCTTTAACTTTATCGGCTTGATCAGGACGAATCAAGATAGCTAGCCTTCCTGCTTCAATGGTATTGGTAGGGAAAGGATTCCTCTTGATCTCCATCTTAGCAAGGCTCAATCGTCCCTCATTAAGGGTCGATTGTATCTGTCGACGAAAATAGTTACAATCATTAATTGCACGAGAATAAGAATTATAATATTTGCAATAAGCTCTCTTCTTAATCTCATCTGCGGAAGGCATGGTGTAATTGATTCTAATGTGTCCAATTTTAAGTAACTCATCAAAAATCCGGTCACATTTACAAGTATCAAAAGTATACTTGACTTCTTCATTTCGATTCTTTTGAATTGGCTTGAGAGAAGGACAACACACAAGTTTATTTTCTGCTGGCCAAGTAATTTCAGCAGCATTGCACTCGTGATTATCATCATCCGAACAATCTGAAAAAACATCAAAAGCATGTGTGTTCGAACGATGTGTCTTATATGTGTCACAAGAATCTTTAAGGCGCGTTTCCCCCTTAAAATGGCCCTCTCGACAAGGTGATTGAAACTAGTAAATTGAACATTTTCTAGCTTATCACGAATTCTAGAGTGCAAACCATTAAAGCATATATCCACAAGATCTCTTTCAGAAATATTAAGATAAAAACACTTATTTTTAATCTCTCTAACTCTATTGAAGAAATCTACAAGAGATTCATCACGCATTTGCGTAAAAGCAGTAAGATATGCCAGTCTAGTTTCTTGGGTTCTAGTGTAAAAATGATTATGAAACTTTTCTTCTAATTAAGCCCAAGAATTAATAGAACATGGTGCTAAAGAAGTAAACCATGAAAAAGCAAAGCATCAAATCAATGACAAAGGGAAATTACTAATTTTCATGTGTTCATAAGCACTAGCTTCCCTAATTGAGCATGATACATACTAACATGTTCCATGGTAGTCTTATTACCAACACCATTAAATTTCTAAAAGTCAGGTACCTTCCATCCCTTGGGATTCTTTATGTAATCATAAGCGCAAGGGTATGGCTTGGTGTACATATTCTTAGCGGTTTTCAAGTGCACACCTAGACTTTCTTCGAGGGACTTAGTAAAATCCTCCCTAAACTGATTCAACACATCGTTGAAATCGTTAGAGGGAGGAGGAGAAGTGTTGTTGTCCTCAAGCATGGGATTCCTGCTAGGAGACTTCGGTGAATTAGATAGAACATTGCTCCCCTCCGAAGCTCTTGATGCTCTATGATCGGTTCACAATGGACCCGATTTGGGAGCACCCCCTGATGAACCAGCTCCAGCATGACCGGTTCCGGTAAACAGACCCGATTGGAATTTGCTGGCGTTAGCAAAAGATGTTTGGTTCTTGAAAGAAGCTTGAGGCATACCAAATTTAGACTGCTGCAAAACGCCTGATTTATCTAAATCGTGTACTTTACCAGCTAGCTTAAGTATCTTATCCTCTAACAATTTATGTGAATATTGCATAGTCAAAGTAAGAGCATTATTTTGATCTAGCAACATCTTAGCAACCTCAACTTGAGTAATCGGACCGTCATCAAATTTAGGGCCAGTTTCATCATTCTGATGATCCCATGATGTCCTCAACGCTTGGTTCTTGCTCCAGTTTCACCCGCTCTAGAAGGCCTTCATGAGTTCGTTCATCTTCGCGTCGAGTTGAGCCTTCAACTCTGGAGATAGCTCATCCACGGAGGTAGGTTGGATTATGTTGCCGCCATGGACATCGCTCTTGTCCTGTATTGAACCATCACCCGACATGTCACCGTTTGAGGGAAACTTGAGCTTTCGCCTAGCTTTCCCCAGTGGAGTCGTCAAAAAGTATGTTGATGCAGGAGGGCATTGCATTGCTTGAGGGCATCTAGTGGCACTTGTGGGTGGTTTCGCCGGTGGATTTCTTGTTACTCTTGGAGAGTACTGCTCCTAGCCGGCTTGGAGGAAGTTGGAGGCGTTGGCAAGAGAAGGTGAATGTTCTTGGCCACCTCCGGTTGATTTGTGAGAGGTTGTGCTCACCTTGTGGGGATCACGAAGAGCAACCTAGTGGATTGCGTGTGGCGTTGAGTACCTCGCTTGAGAGTGGTGTCTTGTGGTGCCTTGCGGGGCGAGCCTTGAGGGGCTAGTGACTTGAGGGTCACACTGAAGAACCATCTAGGTGTTGGTCGACACAACGGGTGACGTAGCTTGGCGGTGCCCAAGTGAACATCCGGGGATAAACAATTGTGTCTTCATCTTTGTTCCCAGTGATTGGTCGTCATCTTTGTGTGTTGCCATTGTGATTGATTGTTCATCCTCTTGGTGATTGGCAACCTCGACTCGATGCGTCGGTATAACAAGCTCTTTCCTCTCTTGCACTTACATTTCTAGAATTGCCTTGTGGTTCGCCAAGAGCCTTAACTGTGTAGCGCTATCTTGGCTTTACTTTCTGCAAAGTAGAACTGCCTTGTGGTTCCGCCATGAGCCTTAATTGTGTAGCGCTATCACGGCATTGTTGTTTGTTTGTGTGCAAGTGATCAAACACTAGAATTGTTGGATAGAAGGCTTGCAACACCTTGTAGGCTAAGCAAAACTTGCTTTCCCGTTTGTCTTACCAACGAAGTTTGCTTAGCAAGTTTGTAGAAATTTTTATAGGCTATTCACCCCCTTCTAGCCATCTAGGACCTTACAAGTGGTATCGGAGATGAGGTCACCGTTTAGTTCAAGGCTTAACATCCTTCGGTGCAAAATATGGCTCAAATTGTGTTTAACCATGTTGGAGGCAAGCCACCGCACTTTGATGGTGTTAGTTCTTTTGATCATTGGAAAAGGAGAATGATCATGTACCTTGGTTCAATTCATGAAAGAGTGTTGCAAGTTACATTGTATGATTATGCTATCCTTGATGCCGATCACCTCACCGATTTGGATAGAGCCAACATAACATGCAATAGAATGGCTCTCAACACTATTTACAATGGCATAGATACAAAAGTGTTTGAGGGAATCAAAGATTTGGAACTGGCTAGTGAAGTGTGGATAAGGTTGAGCGGAACATATGAGGGCACAAAAGTTGTGAAGAGTGCCAAGCTTTATGGACACAAGAGTGAGTTCGAGAACTTCAAGAAGAAACATGATGAAACAATCATTGAAATGTTTCATCGCTTACAAGTGATTGTGAATGATCTCAAGAGTTTGGGGCACAAGACACAAGATGAAGATTTTTGCCACAAATTCTTGTTGAGTTTGCCTATATGATTCAAGATGCTAATCATGATGCTACAAAGAGATGGGCTTGAATCAAAGAAGCCAAATGACTTGCTTGGTAAAGTCTTGACATATGACAAATATGATCAAGATGTTGATGAGAAGGAGAAGGTGGAAGAAGAGAAGAAGAAGAAGACCATGGCATTCCAAGCCACCTTCTCCAAGGGCAAAGCACCAATCTTTGATGAAGAATAAAACAATGAGGAAGATGGTGACTTTGAAATAGATGATGAGGCACTTGCTCTTGTGATGAAAAAGATGGGTCATATGTTTATCAAGAGAAGAGGCTTCAAGAAGAGAAATGACAACTTCAAGAGTAGAGAGCAACAAAGAAGATGCTTCAATTGTGATAGCACCGAGCATCTACAAGCCGATTGCCCATATGAGAAGAAGAACAACAACAAGAAGGGCAAGTTTGAGCAAAAGAAGCATGAGGCCAAGAGGACATTGAAGAAAGGAAAGAATGGTGCATATGTGGTCACTTGGATGAGTGACAATGATGATGATAAAGATGAAGATTCATCCAACAAGGCTCTTGCTTCAATCGCCATCAACAAGAAGCCTTCACTATTCTCAACGTCATCTTCATGCTTCATGGCAAAGAATCTAAGGTAATATATGATGATAGTGAGATGGAATATGCTCATAATAGTGATAATGATGATGATGATGATGAACCTTCTAAGGAACAAATGTATGACTTGATGCAACAAACTAGAGATATAGCTATTGCCAAGGACAAGGAGTGTAAGAAGCTTTCTATGAAAGTAGCAATACTTGAGAAAGTTCTTAGTGAGCTTAAAACCACTCATGAGTGTCTAGTTGAAGACCATGAGAAACTTGGTGATGCTCATTCCAAGCTTGAAAAGGCTCACTCATTGCTTCTTGAGCAACAAGCAAAGAAAGAGGTTATTGCATTGAGTGATATAGGTGTATCTTGTGACATCATTGATGATTCATTTTATCAACCCATCATCATGTCAAATGCTAATCCTTCTTGTAGCACGTCATCCACCACCACCGACTCTACCTCCACTACTAGTGATGGTTTCACTTGTGATGCCTCACTAATGGTTGAGAATGAGACACTCAAGAAAGAGGTGGATGAGCTCACTCATGCTCTAGGCAAGGCCTATGGCGGTGAGGCCCGCTTGCTAAAGTGCTTGGGTAGCCAAAGGTTCTCTCTTAACAACGAGGGATTGGGCTATACCCCAAGAAAGGCAAGACAGCCTTTGCAACTCCAAAGCCTAGCTTTGTGAAGAGCAATGGTTAGTTTTGCTATAGATGCAAGCAAGTTGGGCACCTTGAGCATAATTGCAACAAGAAGCAACAAAACAAGAAACTTGTCAATGCTTTATCTTTTGATTCTTGTTATGTGCTTACCAAGGGTGTGAAAGGTGTGCAAGCTAAGTTTGTTGGTACACCCATTGTTGGCCTAAAGAAGAAGGCAATTTGGGTACCAAAGAGCTTAGTCACTAACCTACAAGGACCCAAGCAAAAATGGGTACCTAAGCTTCATTGATTTGCTTGTAGGTGAACTATAAAGCCGGAGGAAGGCATTGGATCATTGATAGTGGGTGTTCTCAACACATGACCGGCACATCGAGAATGTTTGATTCAATTGAGAAGAATAATAGTGGCATTGAGTCAATCAAATTGGCAATAACAAGAAAGGCAAGGTTGTTGGCTTGGGCAAGATTGCAATATCAAATGACATGAGTGTCTCAAATGTGTTGCTAGTTGAGAGCTTAGACTTCAATCTTCTATCCGTGGCACAAATTTGTGATCTAGGCTACAAGTGCATCTTTGGGGCAAATGATGTTGAAGTAGTCTCTCTTGATGGTTCCAATTTGGTGTTCAAAGGCTTTAGATATGAGAACCTCTATCTTGTTGACTTCAACACTAGTGAAGCTTCCTTGACTACATGTTTGATCTCCAAATTAAGTTTGGGTTGGCTTTGGCATAGAAGGCTTGGGCATGTTGGCATGAAACAATTGAAGAAGCTCACACAACACAATGTTGTTGAGGGTTTGAAGGATGTTGAATTTGAGAAGAACAAGTTGTGTAGTGCATGTCAAGCGGGAAGCAAGTTGGAAGCTCACATCCAAAGAAGAGTACTATGAGCACATGTATGGCATTCTAATTGTTGCACATGGATCTATTTGGATCAACTACATACACTAGCATTGGTGGCAACAAGTATGGGTTTGTCATAGTGGATGACTTCATAAGATTTACATGGATATTCTTTCTTAGTGACAAGAGTGAAGTGTATGACACCTTCAAGACATTCCTCACTAGAGTTCACAATGAGTTTGACATGAGAATCAAGAAAGTAAGAAGTGACAATGGTAGTGAGTTTAAGAATACAAGAATGGAAGAATTGTGTGATCACTATGGCATTGGTCATCAATTCTTGACCAAGTACACTCCACAATCAAATGGCCTTGTTGAGAGGAAGAATAGAACATTGCTTGATATGGCTAGATCAATGCTTCATGAGTACAATGTTAGTTAATCTTTTTGGGATGAAGTAATCAACACGGCATGCTTCTACATCAACCGGCTCTATTGTCATCAATTCCTAGAGAAGACACCATATGAGATACTTCATGGAAGAAAGCCCAATATTGCCTATTTTAGAGTATTTCGTTGCAAATGCTATATCTTGAGGAAGGGCACTAGATTGGGGAAGTTTGATAGAAGATGTGATGAGGGGTTCCTACTTGGTTATTCAACTACAAGCAAGGCTTATAGGGTTTGGAACAACTCAAGTAGCACACTAGAAGAAGTCCATGATGTGCAATTTGATGAAACCAATGGGTCACAAGATGAAGAAGAAAATCTAGAAGATGTTGGTGGAACTCAATTGGTTGAAGCTATGAAGAACATGGACATTGGGGACATTAGAGCAAAGCAAGTGATGATGTGCAAGATGATAAAGATGAAGTGCTCAATTCTCCATTGAGGCAAGCTAGCAATGCTCAAATACAAGATCATGGTGCTAGTTTATCCAATGAAGACAAATCAAGTGATCAACCAAGTTCAAGCAATCAAATGCAAGTGCTACAACCACAACATGTTGCAAGAGATCACCCAATTGATAGTGTTATTGGTGATATTAGAAGTGGTGTGCAAACTAGATCAATATTGGCTATGTTTTGTGAGCATGCATCCTTTGTGTCAACCATAGAGCCAAAGAAAGTTGATGAAGCTTTGAAGGACGCCGATTGGATCATGGCTATGCAAGAAGAGCTCAACAACTTCACAAGAAATGATGTGTGGGAGTTAGTTGAGAGGCCGGAAGACTACAATGTCATTGGAACCAAATGGGTGTCCAAGAACAAACAAGATCAAGATGGCAATGTGGTGAGAAACAAAGGAAGACTAGTGGCTCAAGGTTATACTCAAGTAGAAGATCTTGACTATGATGAAACATATGCTCCCGTGGCAAGATTAGAAGCAATAAGGATTCTATTGGCTTATGCATGTGCCCACAATATTAAGTTATATCAAATGGATGTCAAGAGTGCATTTCTCAATGGGATCATCAGTGAGCTAGTATATGTTGAGCAACCTCCTGGTTTTGAAGATGAGAAGAAGCCCGACCATGTGTACAAGTTGAAGAAAGTATTGTATGGCTTGAAGCAAGCACCTAGAGCATGGTATGAGAGATTGATATCTTTCCTTCTCTCCAAGGGATTCGTTACGGCAAGATTGATACTACTCTTTTCACCAAAAAGATTGGTAATGATCTCTTCATTGTGCAAATCTATGTTGATGATATCATCTTTGGATCAACAAATCAAGCATATTGTGAAGAATTTGGTGAAATGATGGCAAAAGAGTTTGAAATGTCCATGATTGGTGAACTTAGCTATTTCCTTGGTTTTCAAGTCAAGCAATTGAAGAATGGGACATTTGTGAGTCAAGGGAATACATAAGGGACATGTTGAAGAAGTTTGGGATGCAAGAGGCAAGGCCAATCTCAACTCCAATAGGCACCAATGGGAATCTTGACAGTGATGTTGATGGAAATATGGTGAATCAAAAGGATTATCGGTCATTGATTGGAAGCCTACTCTATGTCATCGCATCAAGGCTGGATGTCATGTTTAGTGTTTGCATATGTGCTAGATATCAAGCCTCACCTAGAGAGAGTCATCTCACGGCCGCAAAGATAATATTGAGGTACTTGAAGCAAACAAGAGATGTTGGACTATGGTATCCCAAGGGGTCAAAGTTTGAATTGATTGGATATTCGGACTCCGACTATGGTTGTTGCAAGATCAATAGAAAGAGCACAAATGGTACATGTCAACTTCTTGGAAGATCACTTGTGTCATGGTCCTCAAAGAAACAAAATAGTGTGGCAATCTCTACCGCCGAAGCGAATATATTAGTGCGGGGAGTTGTTGTGCACAATTGCTTTGGATGAAGTCAACTTTGAAGGATTATGGCATCAACTTCAAGAATGTGCCATTGTTTTGGGATAATGAAAGTGCAATCAAGATGACACAAAACCCGGTTCAACATGGACGAACAAAGCACATTGACATAAGGCATCACTTCATAAGAGATCATCAACAAAAGGGTGACATTTCCATTGAAAGTGTGGCACCGATGATCAACTTGCCGATGTACTCACCAAGCCACTTGATGAAAGAAGGTTTTGCAAGCTAAGGAATGAGTTGAACATTCTTGATTTCTCAAATATGTGTTGAATGCACCCCACCACTTATTGACATGCCTCTCCTTCGACAAAGCAAGGTACAATTGTTTGATATGTCATTCATCCTTAGGATTATACAAGTGGTAGCACATGTTGACATACGAGTTGCATTTGGAGCATTCATGATAAATCAAATGTGTTTGATGTATATATGTTTCCACTATTGCTTCTATGCTTGTTATGATCTAGTGGTGGCATATGACATGTTTGTGGGCTTGCAATCCTAGTGTTGAATCTAGAATATTTGCTACAAGTGTTTAATTCAACATAGGCAAGATAACCCTTGTCATGAGGTGTGAAGAAGCTTGTCTTTGGTTCAAACTGAATTAAATATCTTTGGCAAGTGGTCTAGATTGAACCAAATTTGACTAAGTTTTGTTTACTCCATCAAAGTCCTTTTCTCTCCACAATTTGATCCCATTTTTGGGCAATTGTTGACAAAGGGGGAGAGAAGAAAAGATGATTGAACATGATAAGGGTAAATAAAATTTTGATGCACACAAGAAGGGGAGCAAGCTCATGAACAAAGTTGTTGCATTTGTTTGTGCATTCTCATATGACTTGCTCTTTGCATTTGGATAGTTTTTATTACAAGTGGTCTCTTCTTGCTCGTGTGGTGCAATGCTAGTTTAGAACTTGAATGATGAAATGATCTACTAGCATGTATAGGTTGTATCTAGACACTTCCCTTGCTTTACAAGTGGTTCAAGAACCTTGCTTTTAATGTTAATCTCACGGGGTTCTTGAGTTTTTGATGGATGTCTAGTTACCTCATGGTGCTAAGGATGGTGTAAATTGCAACTCCGATTGGTATCACGCTTCAAAGGGGAGCTAATGCTACCAAAACCGAACATGCTATAGATGTCCAAATCCTTCTCATGAGCTTAATGATTGGACAAGTATGACAAGTTCAAAGCTTTTACTATCAAAATCATCTTTGTTGAGGGTTGTCATCAATTACCAAAAAGGGGGAGATTGAAAGTCCCTAGTTTGGTTTTGGCTAATTGATGAAACCATGGACTAACCTTGTTTAATGTTGATGTCTATTAAGTGCAACTAAAATAAGGAGGGTTCCGCAAGCGCACAAAATACATCATCGTAGCATTTTAACCAGGAGTAATCCAGGTATCGTTATTTATAATTTTACCATTGGGAAGGGAATGCACTGGATAATGTGTGATGAGCAATGCACATGCGATAATGGAGAGCTTAACCTTGTCTGTATCGATCATCTCATACAGGGTAAGTGTCACATAAAATATAGGAATGAATGATAATTGACATAAGATAAATGAGAGCATTTAGCCACATAAAATAATAGTAATAACCATCTCAACTTAGCACTCTAAGCTTATAACACTAGCATGGACTAGGACGATCTAGGGTATAATCCTATGTTATTCTAACTATAAAGTCAAAGCATACAATGATTGGTGCAAGAACATCTAGCAATCATGGCGGGAAAAGGTTACATCTATGCATAGTGATATTCAGAAGACTAGAGACATAGCAATGACTTCAATGTAATAGGCCACACACCTACAATAAAATAGAGAAGTACCAAAATAAGCACATAGATGATAGTGAGAAAACTGAGAGAAAAAATGACCAAGCCTCATTCTAGTTGTTTTGCATCACCTAAAATCAGCTAGTAATTCCAATTGCATTAGCAAATCTAACATAACTAATAAGCAATTTAGTTTGTTTGCATTAGCAAATTCAGTTGTTTTGTATAGTCAAATCAGTTAAAAAAAAGTATTGCAATACCTACTTGATATAATAACATGTGTTCTTCCTCTACATATCGGCTACTAGTAGAATAAAGGAACCAACATGTTACAGGGAATCTGCAAAAACGCAAACCATTTCAGCAAATCAACAATAACACAAATGCTGAAAGTTGGAAAGTGCATGCAACTACCTACTAAGATTACGAGGAGAAATAAGCAGAAGCACTAGCCTCGCCGAGCTCAACAACAATATCCCATTAGGATTCAAACTGTAGTTTATCGTATAATTTACTGAACATCTCAAGTGAATGCAAGTTCGTGCATCAGATTACTAAACAAAGTGACAACATGGATATGATGCAATTTGCTAAACCTACATAAGCCTGATTTATGAACTAAATCTCAGCTAGAGCAGTGAATCGGGCGTACCGAGGTGCAAAGTAGAAAATCAATGGAAACATAAGCAAAACATCATCCTTTGTTTTTTTCCTTTTCAAACCGCACATGACAAACAAGTGGTATATATGAACCTCCGACCTCTCCAACCGCTACAGTAGTTCGACATTCGGTTGTCACATTCATCCAAAGTTGAAATCAACGAACAAACAATACAAATAACTACCAAGAGGATCTAACTGAATCACTACTTGTTCCTAATAGATTGTAATTAAGGGAGAAAAAAAAACAGATGACAGATTGTGTGAAAATACCTTAGCACCCGTAGGCAGCTTCCGACCTCTAACCATTTGCCTAACAAAAAAGCAGCACCCGAGAGAGAGAGAGAGAGATGAAAAAGGCAATTCAATAATGTCGATAGCCAATTCAATATATTTGAAAAATCAATTTAGTATTTTCAAAAAAAGTTGTTTAGGCTTGCCATTAAGAGTACGAGTGACAGTTCTTATAGGTGTACAGAAGACCGCATGAATTGGAAGTACACGAGAAGTGTGCTAAGAACTGAAATGTGCTAAAAAATCAACTTGAAAAAACAAAGAGGAACAACAAAAACGCATCACATTCAATATCATCGTTAAGCAATTTTATATCACTAGTTAAGAAATTTTATCATCGGTTAAGCAATTTAATATCACTAGTTAAGCAATTTAATAGCATGATCTTCGAGTGCTTAAATTTTGTCCTGTTCATGAGTTCAAATATTTGGCAACAAAATATATTTTTCTTAACAAGGATCCCAAAGTAAAACTACATTTTATATATCTATATATTGTGAGCAGCATCACATTTTCTATTGGTGTTCTGTCTTAGTCTACCTAGTTGCTAGATGACTAAACTAGCACGGACCTTGCTATCAATGAATGTCGATGGTAGCAACATGCATGTAATATAGTAGTTTATACACACACAACAAGCTGTTGTTTGTTCTCGAAAAGGAAATTACCATTTTATCATCACAGAGTCGAAAGAGTTGCTAGCTCCATGTCGAGTCTCTCCCTTGCCTTCGACATGTCACAAACCGACTTGGAGCAAAGGGGGCATGCAAACCTGAAGATTTATAAGCCATGAAAAATCTAGTCACTGGTAAACTAACGCATACTAAATGGACATGCAGAACCAGCATACCAGAGCTGCAAAAGCAAAAAAAAAAAAAAAAAAAACCAATGGAAACGCATAGGCAAAGCTTCATCAGTTATTTTTCCTTTTCAAACTACACATGCTAAACAAGTGGTATATATGACCTCGACCTCTGAACTTGAACTTGCCAATGAGAGTTCGGACATTCAACAAAGTACAAATAACCATTAGAACGATGTATCAAGTAATTCAGTGCTGATCAAAATTGGACCAATAATTGGGCCAAATATTTTGCCAAAAATTTGGCTAACCTGCAACAAGACAATAGCCAAGGAGGCGTCCACACTATTTGGTAAAATGTTGAGTTCCATATACATGTCATTCAAATTTAGAAAAATGAAGCACCACAGGGGAAATGCTCCCCTTTCTACCCATAGAGCTCCTAAAAATTATCGATGCTTCTAAAATAACCTCACAAGAAAAATCATATTTGTTGATGTACCAAACTATTACATATAAATACTCGAATCCGAGAGGCAACAAGTAATCATATGATGCTTCAAAATCACAAATAGTGGAAGAGGAGTGCAAATGTCCTTGCTAGAGGGCACTACTTTAAGCTAGTGGTGGAGAGCTCATGGTGGATGACTCAAAACAAATCTGCGCAAAACACGCACAAATTTCAACCAAAATGGCTATAGCGAAAACGATTGATGCTCATAGGTAGTCCTATACAAAGAGCTAATACGTATGTGGAAACAAATTTCATTTATCGTAAAAGCGGAGCATCTAGCATCCCCGGCTACCATGCGTGAGCAGACGACATGTAGAGTCACTAACACACATCCTCCGTCCTGCACAAAATCTCACCAAGCAGAGCATCATGAGAAATGGCACATTGGGAATTGAATCGATGCTAGTCGTGTTCCTTACGAGATAAAATCATCCGTGGTGGAGTGGAAAGGAGACTGCCCCTGCTTTCCTCGCCTAGCACATGCCGCCGTTACCTTGCTAACTAATTCAACCCATGATACACAGAGGACGTGGAGATGCAGCAGGGGCAGAGCCGGGCGGTCGGCGAGATGAGGCGGACTACCTGGAGGCGCATCAGCAGCAAGTCGTCGCCGGGTAAGCCATGGGCGGGGCTAGATCCGGCGGATCCGCCATGGCTAGGGCCTGATCCGCCATGACCGGGGTTGGAGACTAGATCCGCGTGTCGGGGTTGATCCACCGGAATCCGCCATGGCCGGCGCGGGGAGGTGGTGGGGAGCTGGCACGAAGAGGGGAAGGAGCGGCACGGGAGACGGTGGGGAGGAGGCGGGAGGCGGTGGGGGCAGCGGGCTCGCCGTAGAAGGTCGCCGGCGAGAGGGGGACAAAAGAGGCCCTCAGATCTCCTTCCTTTTAAAATAAGCGATTTTGAGTAATCCTAAGTTGAACCAAAACTGTATAGAGAAAAACAATAATTTTTAAACACCAGATACATTATAAATGTGAATAGTTTTATAATTTACCTCAGTAGATGTTTTTTTAACCCTCGGTAGATGTTAATATCCTTACTCTATAAACTTTTGGCCAAGCTTAACTTAAACATAAATATTTTCTAATTTACTTTGATAGATGTTCACATTCTTATCTATAAATTTGGTCAAACATAAGATACACTCAAGACAAACTTAAATTGCTTATATTTCAGAATAGAGTGAGTAGTTCACTACAGATATCACAGTCAATTACAAAGCTACATTTTTAGTTTTGATAAATGAAATTATGTTTCGAGGACCCCGTCAATATTAAGACCATGGACCATGGATCTATTAAGAGATGCACAGCATCAACGATCTCGACTAACAAATTCAGCAGACATATAATGCCTTGCCTGACTATTACAACAAACCGTAACATAACGCAGGAGCAGATGGTCATTCATTCAGCTACACAAAAAAAACCATTGCCTTGCCAGTATATTCATAGTACAAAATATGGTGCTCGTGTCCAAAACTATAAGCACCTACTGAGCTACACCAGCCAGTCGAAACTCAAAGGACTTGTCAGCCATGTCGAAACTCAAAGGACTTGTCAGCCATGTCTGATCAGTACTCAGTAGTAACAATCCCAGTACATTTCACCATAGGAAGAATCACTGTCCATCTCTGCCTCAACACGCAGAGACTCAACCTCAGCTTCCACACGCCGTGCATTGTGAGCCCACAGTCTTCTCCTTCATTCTCTCCAATGACACGAAGGTCCTAGGGCAGCGAACATAAGTACTTTGTCTAGGTAACCAGACATGCTTCAGCCTGGCACAACGGGCTTTGAGTTCATCATTGACATCAAGATGGTAGCATTCGGAGATGTCAAGGCATTCGAGGTTGGGGCACCTCAAGGATAGCGTAGACTATGTTTGTCAAGTTGTTGCCTGCCATTTGAAGAACACGTAGCTCGTGCAAGCTTCTGCAATGGCAAAGGCATCCCTATTTTGCCTTGCTCCCCAAGCCTCGTTAGATTCCTCTGGCTCCTCCATCTTCGCCGTCATCATTTTGATAATTTTTCCTATCTCACGCATCATCTGATCATCATCAAACCACTGCATATGGATTTTAAGAGCGCTTCAGCTGCGGCCTCACACTGCCAAGATATCTGAAAAATTCTGCTGGCATTTTATGATGTGAGCACTCTATTTCCTCTAAATGTGGACACATAGTGGCAACCCTTGCCAATGATTCCGGTCCAAGTAAATATGCAACCAATGAGTCAATACTCTTCAATGAATTGGCCGCCCTGCAGAGGTAAGCCCAAACATGTATAAGAAATGAAACAAACTGACCAATATCATGTTGTACCAATAGAACTTTACCCAAACTAGAGTATGCGCATATATTTTAAATGACATAAGTACATTAATCAAGTTTGCCAAGTAGCAACAGTTCCCTTTTATTTAATCTCGGCTGAGTGAAAGTACTGTCCAGAAATTCTCTCAGCAATACTGCATATTTTTTCTTATATATATTTCCAAAAGTAAAAAAAAAAAAAACCAATGCAGTCACTAGTGAAGCCTGTATCCTGTTCAATTGGTAGTAGCATACTGAATTATATATCATGTAACTGCAGGTTAACTTAGCCCTAACATAACACAGTTCCTCTGAGAAACTGCAGTAAACTAACAGAGAAAATGTGTGGTGGGATTACTTAAGTGGTTTATGGGCAGCATCTATAACTATGAAATGTACAGGAAAAAAATTAAGTGTATATATATTTTTGTTCTCATGAAGATATTCCAAGTAAGGAAATTGATCATTGAGGACAATTACTAAATGGTGAAAAAAAAAATCTCTAACAGCACAGGCACAATTTGGTCCCAGTTCTTAAAATGCAAAGACGAATTTAGCAAGGTAAAACAATACCTACCACAATGTAATCCAAGAGTTCGTTGGTAACAAACTTCTGAGCCCAAAATGACTCCATCTGTCCGTCAGAGCGATCTATAGCCACCTTGCCATGTCACACATCGTATCTTCACTCTTGAGAAAACCAACTTGTATGCCATGTCCACGAAGCGCCAAAGTTCAGGTGCCTTGCAGCCAACCATGAGTGGCACACAAACCCTGCGACCATTAGGATCTCAATGGTCCTGAAGTCTATGAAATTGAGGAGAGAGCATCGAATGGAAGCTCAGACCAATCCCTCATGTCTGCCGCTGGTAAGGGGCTTAAGTCAACACCCATTGTGCAAAGTGGCACCTAAGAATGAGGGCATCATAAGTGTAAAATCAACTTTCTGAGTAAAAAAACTGAAAATTGTTGCCACCTGGAGTGCATGTGACGAGATGTATTCGGTGAGCGATGCAATATCCATTTCACCAAAACACACACACACACACACACACACACACACACACTGTGATGCTTAAAGCTTACCTGATTTTGATCAATGGTTCTAGGACTCGAACCCTTCTGTACAGGCTTAAAATTCTCCAGGTAGATTTGGCATCACCTTGTTCGTCGGTGGTGCTAGTGGCAGATGAGAAGCATTTCTCTGCAGGACAATAGGCTGCACAGAATACGGACTCAGCAACCCCATGTCATTGCCCTTAAGCTCAACCTTAACCTCTGGAGGCGGGGGCACTAAAGGGTCAGCCAGCAACTCTGTGCCTTCTGGCTCCAGCTTGTTCAACGGACTGATATCCACCAGGAAATCAAAGACATCAGTCTTAGCCAAATGCCACAGAGATATCCTTCCTTCCAATGTGTCCTCCTCTTTGTTTTGTTTGGTGTGGTGCCATGCCCGCAGTGTTAGTTCCTGGATGAACATCTCACAAGCCTTGGCCAAAAAAACTGGTGCATCATTAGAGATCTTCTGAACATCTTCATCAGTCTTCATGATCTTTTATCCCTTCGGAGGGGAAGGCCGTTGAGATTGAACTTGGTTGTCTGATTGATCTCAGAGAGTTTGTCAGACCAGAAGGCCTCGAGCTGTTGCTGCAGGCTGGCATGCTGGACTCCTGGGGGCAATTTGGTGCTGATCTGAGGGTTGCGGAAAGATGATTGAGGAGCAAGCTGGGAGGCTGGAGACAGAACAACACTGCTGATGGTAATACAGATGCCAATGCTGCAGGTTGGCATGCTGGTGCTGCATATGCTGCAGGGGTTTCACCATCAACCACACCTTTATCCATGGTACACTGTGGGGACTGCTCCTCCATGATAACCCAAGATGCACTTCAGTGTGCAGCTTATGGGAGGATCTATAATTTACCAACAAAAAAATTTGACACATTTAGCTCAGTAGCGTGAGGACTACAACATTATACAAGCAATGCTCAAAAGTCTTCACAATATCCAGAAAAAAGTGCATCAGGAAAACAAAGTTAGTCCTTTGTCAAAGACTTGTCACTAGCACAACTGAACAACCCACAGGCTCAGTGTTACCTCAGATGCACTGATGCACCGATCTAAATGGTTGTAGGGGGAATTGTGGCATAGAGTAAACCACAGACGAAGTTTGTCATTTCTGCACAAGTACAGAGAGCCACTTATGTAGTTTTATTCTTGACTAACACATGCAATGAATTAATAACTACAAAAAACGTCAGAAAAACCATTTCCTAACACGGAGGGAGGAATCCCAAAAGAAATACAAAAAAACCAAGAGCAACGAATTTCGGCATTTTGTAACAGGTTCAAGGAAACTTTCCACTTTCGCTTCAATTAAAATTTAGTTATTATTAACACATAACAGACAAAAAAATGGCTTGTTCTTCCTCATCTCATCCCCTGTACCTCCTCCATTTTGGCCACATCTCCTAATTTGATTTAGATTAACACCATGACTGAAAGTAAAATAGTACCCCTCCACGTGAACTAATAATTAATGACTTAAACATTCTTTTTCTATATATCTATAAAAAACAGAGGAAGCAGTAGCCTACAAATTAAAGCAATAAACTACTACTCCAGTCATAGAAAAACACAGAAGCCTACTCGCGCAGGCTACTAATCACCATCCGACATCCGTCACCGTCAGGACCACGAGGAAAAACTAAATCCGACAGGACAAAGCCCCATCCGGCAAAAAGCCTGGATGTCGGAGTCACACCCGCAACCGGAAAAGACCAAAGAAAGGGTCACGTATTCAGCGTCCCAATCACCCAATCGACGCTGCCACTAAAGCCGCCACCAAGAAACCCAAGACCCGGAGAAAAAAGGTTAGGTTTTTGCACGGATGTTCCAGGGTAGGTAGAGACGAGGACCAGCAGCTGTCGTTTGCCGTACTCGGAGGCCGCGGTGGTGCCGGAACGCGCCGCGACGAGCAACACCCCGACGAATCGCAGCAGAGGGGGAGGACGAATCGCAGAAAGGGGGATCTGTTTGTTTCTTCTCTCTTTTACTTTAAAAAATAAAGAAAAGATGACGACTTCTGTAGTTTTCTTTGACTTCTAGAGTACTCAATATAGGTTAGTGAGGTCAGACTGTCATACCAGCACGTACGGTAGAGCGGAGTACTCGTACAGTAGACCGACATAATTTTTTTAACTTTGCCAAAATTAGCCATTTTAACTTGTCTGCTCGCCTATTAGACTGTCAGCATAAATAAACATTGCAAAAAGACTTTTTTTTTTTACTTCTACCTTGCCCTTGACCCCGTCCTTCCTCTTTGGTGCCTCAACTTCGGCAAAACCAATGACTAGACTATAGTATTACAAACGGGCCGCCTAGGCATGGCACGACACTAGCACGGCTAGGCACGGCGGCACTACTGTGCCATGCGGTCATGCCGACATCCAGGCCCAGACACAGCATTGTATGTTGTTAACCGTGCCGTGCCGTGCTGCAGGTCACGATTTGCCCGCTGAGGCCGCCGGCCCGCTCACCGCTGAGTTTCTTCGCGACGAGGCTGCGTACACGCGCGCCGCACGAGCCTGGGCCGTGCCGCATGCCGCTCCGCGGGGAGCTGGGGACGCGCCTGGGTGGCGTAAGCCGCGTTGCACGCCGAGGGCTCGAGTCCACGACGAGGTCGCCGCTGTCGCGTGACGAGGTCATTGCACCGGCTGAGCCGCCATGAGGAGCATTGAGGAGGAGCTGCCATGGAGTATGGGAGGAGGGGAGGAGGAGCTACCATGGGAACGGCCAGGACGGAGCAGCAGTCACGAGGAGGTGGGGAGCCGAGAGGAAAGGAGATGGCACATGCAAGGCTACGGGTACCGAGAGTGATTTGGGAATAAGAGTTAGGTCAATATATTGATCCAATTGGCTATAAAATCCCCCTCGATTCATCTAATGGCTAAGAATTATCGGCCGACCGTACTGCCCAAAAATCTGTGTCGTTCCTGGGTCAGCCCACGGGCTGACATACGGTATCCGCACGGCATTATGGTCGGTCGCAAGTGCACGGGCACGGTGAGGTCGTGCCTTTAGTGTCGTGCCCATGTCGGTCTACTAAAATAGCTGGCTTTGGCAAAGTTGTAAGAAAATTTCTCTGCTCAAAGAAAAATTATAACATCTTGGGATGGTGTTGTTTGAATTTGTACCAAGCGAGAGAGTACCAAAAGTTCAAAAACCCATTATTGATTAGTATTAGAAGATCGGTTTTATACTAAAAAATGGTAAACGACAAATAGTCAGTTAACTACTCATTTTGTTATTTTTTAGATAAATCAATCACTATTTAGTTATTATGTAGGCTAAACGGTCACTTACATAGACAAAATGGTCCAATAAAGGAAACAAGGTGCTATACCGTATAACATTTAAACGGCTACAACTGTTTATATGAGTACGTGAGTTATAGTTCAAATCGAAGAAACTTAATTTCTTTGAATATGGATCGGTCAAGAAAAAAGTATAGACGTGGGCTGAACAGTTGAGCTGATCGAGCTTTTTCGATGGAACCTGGCTATTCTAAATTTACTGCACTGCAGTACTGCAACATAGGTCATTAGTTCTCCAATGGCCTCTTAGTATAAAATGGTATAAGGACGTTTTCAGTAACTGACTCATAAGCTAGTTCTTATTATATTTTCTATTTTGTAATGGAAGAGACAAGGAAACTATCTCTTGACTAAGAGATAGTCTAATACACATATTTCAAAATACGCGGTAATATCATGTGTCATTCATACTATGAGCTACTATTAAATAACTTGGCTTAGAGTTAGTAATTAGCTCATACCATTATGGATGCTCTAACTGTTCGCTTGGCATGGTATAATGTTTTTATCTCATAACAAAATATCATCAATTAGCTTATCGCCCATGGCACAATGTTATGCTATCTCCAACAGTTATGCATTGGTTTTGCATTTGTTGTTGTTTGCCAATTCAACGATATGGAGAGGAAAAAATAAAGCCATCTCCAATAGTTTGGCATTTGGACTTGCATTTTAGGAAAAAAGGGGAAACTAACTTTCTTGTGGGCAGTTCGTGCGAGACAACTATGGCAGGATTCTCGGGATTTCACAAATGCCAAGCCACCGGTGCCTATGCAAAAATGCCAACTTTCCTCCCTCAAATGCCAAGTTACCCAAAATGCAAAACTCAAATGCAAAACTGTTGGAGACCTCTTTTTAAGCTTTTTTGGCAAATTTCAAGAATGCAAACTCCAAATGCATAACTGTTGGAGATGCTCTAAAAAAAGTCATGTCCTACTACTGTGGACTCACCATCTATATGGATTTTTTTGTTTTGTTTTGTGAAACCTTCTATATGGATGTTTAGGGAGATATATTGATACTGTTACAATAACTCCCCCAATATTCACAAAACTTAATATTAGGCTACTCCACTATATGAACATTGGGGATAAATTATTGGAAAACTCATTGTGGATGCTCTTATATTAGGAACTAGAGTACACCTCGTTGTCATAAGAATTTTTAAAATAAATTATAATACATAGTATTTGAAATTGACTCATATGATATTTTGTTGTATCGAGTTGGTAAAAAAATCGGTTAGCTAATAGAAGAAAAACCAATAGAATATTTGATTGGAGTGGGTGATGAAACAAAAAGCTTACGTACATGACTTGTATTCTAATAGATTAAGGATTTTTTAGTATTTCACATGAAAGAGGTGACATGGGAATCTTTTGTAATTACTAATGAATGGCATGGACTTTAGTGCGGAATATTATGAACACATCGTATTGACTTAGCGAGGAGCCGAGAAATAATGTGAACACCTTGCATAAATAGATATAACATTTACTGAGATGAGTGAGGAACATTGAGAGCGCTTAATTCATCTAGTTAGGTTTATCTATGTAAGAGTTACAGATAATTGCATATTTTCCTCAGAAGTTATATAAGCCCGGCCAACTTGTTAGTCTAACAGTAGTATGCCAAAAACTCCTTGATTTCAAAATATGCTGAAATAAATGGCCGAAGGAATTTGTTGTCATCTATGATCTATGGTGGTATTTACCATGCTAAACTAATAACCTTGGACGTAAAACATCTTACATATAAGTTTAAGAGGGGAACAAACTGTAGGGTTGGATCTAGGGAGGTGTTAAACCGGTTGTTTCAATGGTTCATGAAGAGTAAATAGTTTTATGCTTTACCTCTCCAATGTGATAGATATTGACATCTTTATAATCTACCTCTTTAATGTGGTAGATTAACTTGGTCACTACAAAATTCAAAATCATTTTTTAATTTTGATAAAAAAATGAAATTGTGTTTTGAGAAACCTGTCAATATTCAAAAAATGATGGACCATGGTATTAAGTGGTGTATGTGTAAGGTCGAGATGGCGGACTAGAGGGGTGTATTCAAAACCAAACAAAGCGCCTTTCAATGTGCCATAGTACACAGCATCAAGGATCTCCATTAACATATTCAGCAGACATATACTGCCTGACTATTGCACTGGATGTTACAAGAAACCACAATATAACGCAGGAGCAGGATGGTCATTCATTCAGCCACAGAAAAGAACCTGTCTTCCCAGTATATTTTCATACACCTAAATATGGTGCTCGTGTCCAAGCTACTGTGAGCACGTACTGAGCTACACCAGCCAGTTGAAACTCAAAAGACTTGTCAGCCATGTCTGATACTCTGATCAGTAGTCATCCCAGTACATTTCACCATAGGAACCATTGTCGTCCATCTCTGCCTGCCATGCAGAGACTCAACCCTAGCTTTCCGCTGTGTTGTGAGCCCACAATCACATTCACAATAGGAATCCTCGTTGTCCATCTTCTGCCTCCACACGAGACTCAGCCTCAGCTTTCCACAGGTCGATCGTTGTGAGCCCCAAGTCTTCTCCTTCATGTTCTCTAATGACACGAAGATCCGGGCAGCGAACATAAGTGTCTTCACTAGGTAACCAGACATGCTTAAGCCTCGCACAACGGGCTTTGAGTTCATCATTGACATCAACATGGTAGCATGAGGAGATGGAAAGGCATTCGAGGTTGGGGCACCCCTCAAGGATGGCGTAGACCCCTATGTTTGTCACTTGGTTGCCTGCCATCTGAAGAACACGTAGCTCGTGCAAGCTTTCTGCAATGGCAAAGGCATCCTCATTTTGCCTTGCCTCCCAAGCCTCGTCAGATTCCTCCGGCTCCTCGTATTCATATCCTCATCATTTTGACGATTCCCCATTTCGAACTCACGCATCATCTGATCATGATCGTACCACTGCATATGGATTCTTAGACGCTTCAGCTGCGGCCTCACGCTGCCAAGATATCTGAAAAATTCCGCCGGCAATTTATCATATGAGCACTCTATTTCCTCAAGAAGTGGACACATAGCGGCAACCCTTGCCAATGAGCAATATCATGATGTACCAATAGAGGTTACCCAAAATAGAGTATGTTGTAGATATTTTAAATCACATAAGTACATATCAAAAGTTTGCGAAGTAGCAACACATAACATATCTCCTGATTTACCCACTCCAAACATCATTCATTTCCCTTTTATTTAATGTCTGCTGAGTGAAAGTACTGTCAACAAATCTCTCAGCAACACTGCATATTGTTATTATATATATTTCCATAAGTTACAATATAACCAATGCGGTCACTAGTCAAGCCTGTATCCTATTGAATTGATAGTAGCATACTGAATTATAGTACATTAACAAAAAATGTGTGATGGAGCCACTTAAGTGGTTTATAGGAAACATATATAATATAACTATGAAATGTACAGGAGAAAAAATAAGTGTCTATTTTTTGTTCTCATGAAGATATTCAAGTAAGGAAATCGATGAATGAGGATAATTACTAAACAGTAAATATCTCTCACAGCACAGGCACAATTTAATCCAAGTAATGCTAAAAAAACAATTTAATCCAAGTTCTTAAATATAAGGACGAATTTAGCAAGGCAAGAACCAATACCTACTCGCAATGTAATCCAAGAGTTTGATGGTAACAAACTTCTGAGCCCAAAATGACTCCATCTTTCCTTCAGAGCGATTTATGGCCACTTTTGCCATGTCACACATCATATCTTCACGCTTTGAGAAAACCAACTTGTGGCGCGTCATGTCCACGAAGCGCCAAAGTTCAGGTGCCTTTGCAGCTGCCAGCCATGAGTGGCACACAAACCCTGCGACCATTAGGATCTCAATGGTCCCAAGCTTCATGAAAATTGAGGATAGAGCATCGAATGGAAGCTCAGACCAATCCCTCATGTCTGCTGCTGGTAAGGGGCTTGAGTCAACATCCATTGTGCAAAGTGGCACCTAAGAATGAGGGCGTCATAAGTGTAAAATAAACTTTATGAGTAAAACTAAAAAAAATGGTTGCCACCTGGAATGCACGTGACAAGATGTATTCGAGGAACGATGCACTATCCATTTCACAAAAAATGGTGATTCTTAAAGCTTACCTGATTTTGATCAATCATTCTAGGGCTCGAACCCATGTAGTTCTGCACAGGCTTGAAATTCTCTAGGTGCAGGTTTGGCATCACCTTGTTCGTTATCAGTGGTGGTGCTAGCGGCAGATTAGCAGCATTTCCCAGCAGGACAATGGGATGCACAGAATTCGTCCTCAGCAACCCCATGTCATTGCCCTTAAGCTCAACCTTAACCTCTGGAGGCGGGGGCAGTAAAGGGTCAGCCAGCAACTCTGCGCCTTCTGGCTCCAGCTTGTTCAGCGGGCTGATATCCACTAGGAAATCAAAGACATCAGTTGTATTGTATCCAATGCCACAGAGATATCCTTCCTTTGCAATGTTCTCCTATTGTTTTGTTTGGTGTGATGCCATGCCCGGAGTGTTAGTTCCTGGATGAACATCTCACAAGCCTTGGCCAAAAGAACAGGTGCATCACCAGAGATCTTCTGAACGTCTTCATCAGTTTTCATGATCTTTTTTATCCTTTTGAGGGGAAGACAGTTGAGATTGAATTTGGTTGTCTCATTGATCTCAGAGAGTTTGTCTAACCAGAATGCCTGGAGCTGTTGCTGCAGGTTGGCATGCTGGACTCCCCGGTGCACAATTTGGTGCTGATCTGAGGGTTGCGGAAAGATGATTGGAGGAGCAAGCTGGGAGTCCGGAGACAGAAGAACACTCGCTGATGGTACTACAGATGTCAATGCTGCAGGTTGGCATGTTGGTCCAGCATATGCTGCAGGGGTTTCACCATTCGTCACACCTTCGTCCATGGTACCCTGTGAGGGTTGCTCCTCCATGATGTTCCAAGATGCACTTCAGTGTGCAGCTTGTGGAGGATCTACAATTTACCAAAAAAAAAAAATGACATGCTTAGCTCAATAACATCAGGACTTTAACATTGTACATTGAAAGCAGGTAAACCCCATTAGTCTTCATAATATCCAGAAAAAAAGTGCATCAGGAAACAAGCAGGACTTCAGCTGATTGATAAGCCGGATGATTTTGGTTGTTTCAATAGTGTTGTGAGAAAGGATAAGCTGCAGTACGGCTGATAAGCTAATCCTTTCCCAAAGACAGACTTATAGCATCTTGTCACTAGCACAACTGAACAACCCACAGGCTCAGTGTTACCTCAGATGCACCGATCTAAATGGCTACACAGCGAACAGGAGCAAGAGTAAATCACAGATGAAGTTTGTCATTTCGCACAAGCACAGAGAGCCACTTATGTAGTTCTATTTTTGACTAACACATGCAATGGATTAAGGAAGGAGGAATCCCAAAAGAAATACAACGAAAAAAAGTGAGCAACAAAGTTTGGCATTTTGTGACAGGTTCAAGGAATTGCAACTGGAAAAACTTTCCACTTTCGCTTCAGTCAAAATTCAGTTATCATTAACACATAAAAGGCACACATAAAAAAAAAGGCTTGTTCTTCCTCATCTCATCCCCTCACCTCCTCCATTTTGGCCACATCTCCTAATTCGACTTAGATTAGACACCATGATTGAAAGTAAAATAGTACTCCGTACACGTGAACTAATAATTAATGACCCAAACATTCTTATATCTATATATAAGAAAAACAGAGGAAGTAGTAGCCTACTAATAATAGCAATAAACTACTACTAGGCGGAGAAATTGGCTATTATAAGACTCCAATTGTGGTGGCTTCTCCCTAATAGGACTCCAATCGTTTCATCCTCCCAAATAGGACTCCAATCATTTTCCATCCTCTCAAATAGGATTCTAATACATTTAACCCATTTTCTTATATTCCAAAAGCATGTATTTTGTAATAATGCCCAAAGTACCCTTAGCCAATTTCTCTTACGTATGATACTATTACGTACGATACTAGGCACGATACTGATCGATCGAGAAACATATATGTGTGAGGTCAGGCAACGATACCGCCGCGACTTTTTCTCCTGCTACGATACTATTAGGCACGATACTTTTTCTCCTCTCAGAGCTGGTATACCTCCTATCGAGAAACATATACTATTAGGCACGATACTATTCCTCGCGACTTTTTCTCCTGCTACGAGACCGCCGCCGCCGCACCTCACCCACACCAACGCCGCCGCGCCATGGTTGGAGGGAGCGTATATGTGAGGTCAGGCAGCAGCCGGCCATTGCAGGCAGCGTCCGGCCAGGCCAGGGGCAGGCAGCGTCCGGCCAGGTCAGGCCAGGCCAACAGCCCCAACAGGTTTTAAAAGCCCAGGGGCAAAAAGGTCATGCTATGGAAAAATACATGTATTTAGGAGTTAAAATAGGGTTAAATGTATTAGAATCCTATTTGAGAGGATGGAAAATGATTGGAGTCCATTTGGGAGGATGAAACGATTAGTCCATTAGGGAGCGCACCGCGATGGAGTTCATAATACCCATTCTCTACTAGGCGTGCCAAAAACACAGAAGCCTACCCGAAGGGGACTAATCCCCATCCGTCCCCATCAGGACCACGAATAAAAAACTAAATCCGACAGGACAAAACCCCCATCCGGCAAGCCCGATGTCGGAATCACGCCGGCAACCGAAAAGACCAAAGAAAGGGTCGCGTATCTACGTCCGCATCACCTAATAGACGCCGCCACTAAGGAAGAACCGCTACCAGCCAGCCGCCGCCAAGAAACCCAAGACGAGGACACACAGCCGCCGTTCGTCGTACCTCGGTGGCCGCGGTGGTGCCGAACGGCGCGACGAGCAACAGCCGAATCGCAGCCCTAAACAGTGAAAGGGGACTTCGTTTGGACTTCCTTTCCTTCTCTCTCTTTTCACTTAAAAAAAAAGGGAAAAAGAAAACGACTTCTGTCTGAGGTTAGTGAGTTCAGACTCAGACCAGCACCTAGAGTGTTTTATTGATGGCCTTTTTAACCTTTTACAGCTTTCTAATTCTAAAAAAAAACTTTTTGCAGCTCAAGCTCTATTGGTTGTCACATGTTGTTGTCAAAAAAAAAAAAGATAACACCATCCCAAATCAAATCCAAGTTTATCATTCTAAAGAGAATTTTTCTTGTAACTTTACTCAAAACTAGCCATTTTAGTTTAAGTGCCTTGCAAAAAGGACAATTTTGCCCTTACTATCTTTCCCTTTTAACTCGTTGTCTCCTTCCTCTTCGATGCCTCCATCCAGTAGTAAACTCAACTTTGACAGCCACCGATAGAAGAGGAAAAATTAGCTGGTTTTTGCAAGGTTGTAAGAAAATACCGATAGAAGAGGAGCATGACTGAAAAATTGTAAGAAAATACCAATAAGCTGGCTTATTGGTAGGTATGGTAAAAACTCCACCTTGGATTTCAAAATATGCTTAAATAAATAGCCGAAGGAATCTGTTGTCATCTATAATCTATTGTGGTATTTGCCATGCTAACCTAGTAACCTTGCACCTAAACCAGCTGGGAACAAAATGTAGGTTGGATTGGGAAGGTGTTGGACTGGTCGTTTCAATGATTCATGTAAATAGTTGTCACAAAAATATTCTTATAATTATATATATGCATTGTAATTTTCTAATGGACATTTTTTTGAACAGTTAATTTTCTAATGGACTTTTAACAACAAAGTCATGATATATGTTGGACACAAGTTCCTCGCCCACTCACACATGGCGGATATATAGTAATGCAAATATTCCAACTGTGGAAGAAACATCTCAGGTTGAAAAAACACTGTGGAAGAAACATCTCAGGTGAAGCACTGAAAAAACTACTGTCAGCTCTACAAGTTCACATGATTCTCAATACTCACACACAAAAGAAACAAATACGAGTTGCATCAGTGAAGATAAAGCTGCAAAGCAATGTTACAGCAAAAAGGTTTGATGCCCCCAGCGCCAGCAATGCCCATGTCATATTTATTTCTGGAACATGAGGACCATGGAAGGACATCACATCTTCAAGGAATCCACATAGAGGCTGCATCAAAGGCATCAAAGGTTGGGTGGTAAGGACCACAATGACTCAGTAATCATCGTCGTCGTCATCTCTCATTAGCATGCGCATACCCTTGAGGAACATCCGATCTTCTGGGCAAAGCTCGGACTCGTAGACACCGTCAAGGTAGCGCATCGGATCACAGTAATCATCATACTCGTCTGAGTCCAGAATGTAGTCATAACCATAACCATCACTGTCGGTGTCAGAGTCAATACCAAGATCAGCACGTGAGAAGATTGGTCTCTCAAAGTGTAAATTATAGTCATCAGTTGAATCATAGGGAAGCTTCAGAGTCTTGATTGCAGCACACTTTGCCCGTAGGGCGTTGTCCATCTGGATGTTGAAGCAGTGACGGATGTCGAGGAACTCAAGGTGGGGGCAATTGTCAAGGATGGCTGTCAGTCCTTTATTGGTGCAGTCATTGCCAAAGAGCTGCAGAGAGCGCAGTCCATGCATATTTGCAATCCCCAGGGCATTGGCATCCTTGTTGTACCTGAACTCGCTACCATCATCCTCAGACTCGGAATACTGAGTGTCTCCTAAAGTTGTAGAAACGACACTTGTTAAATTTGAAATGTTTCAGCTCCGGGCATGCTTTGCCAACTTCCTCAAACACATGCTTCCCACCTATATTTGGAAAGAGTGAAATCTCCAGCTCCTCAAGCAGAGGAAACTTCTTTATCTCCTCTTCAAATTCAACAATGTCTTCACACGCAATGAGGCGGAGACTCTTTAGGGCCGGTGCCCTGCAAAGGTAATATTTGTTCATTAGTAACAACTAACCAATAAATACACCATTGCTGTACAAACAATTCCATATAACACACACCCATTCTTGTTGTGATAAAGTTTAATTTGTTTGCTATGAAACAACAGTTGGAAATAACTGAAGTCAAGTCCAAGATTAAACAATAACATAGTCTTCAAAAAGAGAGGCAGAAGTATCATGTACAGAAAAAAAAACTAGCTACCATCCTTATCCGGACACGAAAGAGCATTAAAAAATGAGCGTGAACAGGGGTTAAGTCATTTCAGAGGATAATCAAATATAATGACAAATCATAATTCTGGAAGAGTTTTCTGGCACCGGACTCTTCTATATTCGGCATGAGAAACAGTACATGGACACACTAGGCTGGAAATGCTGTTACAAGCGCACCAGTTCAGCGAGTTTGTTCCACTTGTTTAATAGTTTCACATGGTCATCACTGAAACATTAGAACACTATTGCAGTTTGTTTCAGATTAAGGAAGACTGATCCATTGTGTCAAAGTTGGTAAGAGGTAAACATACAAATTTGTTAGACCACAGACCCAACATTCCATATATAAGATGATGACACCATAAGTTTTGTTAATTGTAACGATAGGACATATTTTTTGGCAAGTTACAGTTGATCTAAGGTTAGTTAAATGTTTGTCTGGAGGAGATCCAATGGAGTATCTAAAATACAAACATTCATAAGTTTTTGTTAACTGTAACAATAACACATATTTGTTTGCATGTTACAGTTGATCTAAGGTTAGTTAAACATTAGGCTGTGGGAGATCCAATGGAGTATATAAAATACTAAACAAGAAGACATTCAGAGTCACCCCTTAGATACATCTCATTCATATCAGTAGCACATAACTTAAGTATCAATGCAATGATGTAAACATACAGTATGATATGGATCATGGTCTAATGCTTCATGCTTTGAGGAAGATGACACTTTATATCGTTCATACAAGTCAACCAAGACAAATCACTCTTATCCGATACTATATAAAGTAATTAGTCCATATTAGACAAAAGTTCTGACAGAAAACATTCCATGCTGCATAGAAATGGGATGCTAAAACTCTATTGGAAGATCATTGCACATCGTCTATAGCATCAACATACCTTTAGTTGGCAAAACCTTGTAATACTGAATCTGTAGCTTTACCTAAAAGTACAGTTCATGACGAGAAGTGGATGAATTGTGGGTGCAGCTTAATATCAATTATTCGAACCGACCTAAACTGACTTGGGGCGAGTCGGTTAAGAGAGGCCTTAAGGAGTGGAATATCTCCAAGGATTTAGCTATGGATAGGAGCGGGCATTAGCTATCAACGTGCTCCGAACCATGACTTTTGGGTTGCCCCGTAACGTGTCTCTTCTCGGGTTTCATCTCTAGCCTACCCCAACTTGCTTGGGATAAAAAGGCTTTGTTGTTGTTGTTGTTGTTGTTGTTCATAGCCACAAGTGGATGAATTGTGGTTGCAGCTTAATATTGATTACTACAACCGCATTCCAAAAGGCACAGCTGAACCAATTAGAAAGTGCCGTATTTCTAGGAATTAACAAAATGTAATGCTGCGCTTCAAAATAGGTATTCACCCTAGATTCAAACCTCTCTATAATGGCAGTTTTGAAAATTTTAATGGCATCAGTCCAAACAACCCTAGATTCAAACATCTCTTGGTAGGCCAAATCAAGCACGGGGGCATACATACCACAAGTTTAACCGAACCAATTAGCACGAAACAAAATTTTGGAGTAAGGGTTCGAAATCTCACTGTTCGCCTAGAAGACGGAGCACGTCGTCATCAGCCGCGTACTCGGCCCAGAACGCCTCGCACTGGCCCCTGGCGCGGCGGACGGCCTCCTTGGCCATCCCGTAGAGGTCCACCACGCGGTCGAGGTCCGGGTGCCCGAGCATGTCGATGCGGCGCCACAGCTCCGGCTCGTCGCGCGCGGCGCGGCGCCAGGACCGGCACACCGCCCCGGCGCCCAGGAGGATCTCGACGTGGTCCAGCTTCCGGAGGATCGCCGTCGTCGCGTCCAGCGGCAGGGACGCCCAGTCCCGCGTCTCCGCCTCCTGGGCCTGGGCCGCAGCCTCGCCCTTCTTCTTCCGCCAAACCCTAGCCTGGCGGCGGCCGCGGCTAGATGAGGAGGACGACGACGAGGGCGGCGGCATTGGGGTCGGGGCACGAGGCTGGGGTTCGAGGGGGTAGGGTTTGGCGGCGCCGGGTCGTCGGGCCTGCGTGCGAAGACGGCGGCGGCGGGCGGAGGGAGCCGCGGCGACGGTGCGGCGCTCCTCGCCCGCTCGCCCGCTGCCGCCGCATCCGGGGCGGGGTGGGGCCCGTGCGACGGCGGCGGCTGGAGGAAGCCGCGGCACCCACACCCGTGAAGGGCCCTCGCGGGACCCACCGCCGACGGAGGCGGCGCGGGCGCTGCAGGGTTGGTGCGGCGGCGGCGGCCGCGAGAGGTGGACGGCATCGCGGTGGCGAGTTGGGGACGACTGGGGAAGAAGGGGATTTTTTTTTCTTTTTTTTTTTTTTTTGAACTGGGGGAAGAAGGGTTTTGGAACCGCGGTGGGAAATGGGAGAAGCTAGCCGTTAAACACTAAGAACGAGACCTTCACCTGTGTGCCGGTGCATGAAGCATCGATTTCTCCTCTGGCTCTAACATTATCTTCGTAGCTTCGTTTTGCCATTTGTGTCTTTCCGTCCATCATCTGTTTGGTTTGGGACATTAAGGTGCCCTGACAGTGGGATTGGGGTGAGTAAATGTCTATCATGCCTTTTGCTCTATACGTGGGAAGGGCTTTCTGCCTCACGCCTCTCCGCATCGCACCCGACGGCCGCTCCAACCCCTCCACTCACCTTGGCGCACGGGCTGCGGCTCCCCACCCTGGCGGTGCGCGCGCTTCCCTACCCTGGCGGCGCATCCGGCGTCGATGGGCCATGGAGGTGGCAGGCGGCCCGTCGCCTCCACATCCGGCGACGCCCTCCCGACCTTCCTCTCCTCCTCCCCTGGATTCTCCCACTCGCAGCGGGGCCTCCCCACCCCGAAGCAGCGCGCATCCGGCCGTGGCGGCCTCCCCCCACGCCGGGCTCCATGGAGGCGACGAGGAGCCACGCGAGCAACCCCTCCCCACCTCGACACGGCCTCCGTGAGGTGGACGGCCCGCCACCCCCTCGATCGCGTCCATGGAGGTGGGCGGCTCGCTTCCCCACCTCAACCGGCGTCCATGGAGGTGGCCGCCTCCATGGAGCGGGCGGCGGCGCGGCTCCTCGCACGCGCGTATGGCGCTTCACCTCGGCCCGCCACCTCCACCTCGACCGGCGTCCATGTGCCATGGAGGCGGCCGTCTCCCTCTCCGTCCTCACCACCCTTGACGGCGCGGCCCCCACCTCCGCGGCTCACGACACCTACCTCGGCAGCCTCCCACCCTCGATGGTGCGCATCCGGCAATGGTGGAGGCGCCCGCGAGTCAAACCCCACTTTCGTCACCTTGCGCCCGGCCGCCGCGCTACCACCTTGCGCGCCGCCTAGGGTGCGCCGACACGCCCGTGCTCCGGACGCCGCGGGCGAGCGCCACCGCACCTCGTCTCGCGCCTCATCGCCAAGCGGGATGCCTCCGCCGCACGCCACGCGCACACGGCTCGTCGTCGGCAGCCGAGCCGCTGGGGCTGCGGCGCCGCCCGCACGCACGGCGGGGAAGCTCGCACGCGCACCGTCGTGGTGGCCGGCCGTCACCACGAGCACCTCGTCCATGGCGTTCGACACGTGCGGCTCGGGGTCCGACGCTGGCTTCGTCTTGGGGACCGATAAGGAGGGAACGTGAGAGGAAGGGGATGAAAGTGGGGTCCACATGTCATTGATGTTTAGGTGTAAGGGTGTTTGGGATCTTTTGCATGGCAGTTTGACAGCGTTAGACGGTTAAATGGACGGAAGTGCACATATGGCAAAACAAAGATGGTGCTGGAGTCAGAGGAGATATCGATTTTTTGAGGGGCTTCAGGGGTCGACGATCTTTTATAAGGGCACACAGGTAAAGGGCTCTAAGAACAACGCCACGCCCACGAGCCACCGACTATCCAGCCTAGCCACGGCCCACGGATGCGTGCGCACATATCATATCTAAAAAAAAAAGTAAAAAGATATGTCTGTGTTTTTATTCTCACATCCATTCGCTTTCCCTTGCTACTTTTTTTCATGTTAAGGTTGAAAAACGCCGATTTGTTGTGAGAAAAACACACTAATAAGTTTGAGCGAGCAGGCCGTAATGAGAATTAGCTTTATAAAAGGATATAGATTTGTTAACCTCCTCAAAAGTTATATAAGCAGGCTTATTAGTCTAATGATAGTATGGTAAACCTCCACCTTAAATTTCAATCTATGATCTATGGTGGTATTTAACATCTAATCTAGTAACCTTGCACCGTAAAATAGCTTATATAACACTGTTCGGTAGGGTATCTGCTCCAGGTTCATGGAGCTATTTTTAATTTCATCAAAAACTATAGTATTTTTACTTCCTAATCGACAGCTTATATCTAAAAGTTGTTTTTCAGCTCCGCTCGTAAGCACAGTTTCTCAAGTAAAGCTGAGAATACTAGCTGCTTCTAATTGTCAGCTCTGCCAGTAAAGCTGTTCGGTAGGGCTTAATATGCCCCAAGTTCACAAAGCCGTTTGCAGCTCATGGGCACTATTTCCCAGGAAAAGATGAGAATACTAGCTTCTTCTAGTTCTCTATCCACTATCCTCTAAGCTGTTTTATCACATATTTAAGAAAACAGATTCAGTTCTATCAATAAAAGCCAACAAAAACTAATTCACTCGTCAAGCTGAGTTGCACCGAAAAGTCCTAAGTTACACTCGGCTGAAATTTTGGCTTGTGCTGAAATGTGTGAGATGAATCGTTCATTGCAGGCACTGATGAAGTATTTTTCTTTTTTAATATACCATTGTTTCTTCAACGGTAAAACATGTCGACAATATACCATTTTAATATATCGCTGGACACCAGTTCCTCGCCCAGCCACACATGGCAGATCTACAGTAATGCAGACATTGCCAACTCCAACTGTGGAAGAAACATCTCAGGTGAAGCACTGAAAAGACTACAGAAACATCTCAGGTGAAGCACTGAAAAGACTACTGTCAGCTCTATAACTTCACATTATCACTCAACTAACACACAAAAGAAACAAAATCGAGTCACATCAGTGATAAAGTTGCCAAACACGGTTTGAGATCCCAAGCGCCAGCAATCCCATGTCACATTTATTTCTGCAACATGTGAGGTCCAACGAAGAACATCAGATCTTAAGAAATCCACATAGAGATCGCATCATAGGTTGTGGCAGTAAGGACCACAATGATTCAGTAATCATCATCGTCGTCATCTCTCATTAGCATCCGCATACCCTTGAGGAACATCCGATCTTCTGGGCAAAGCTCGGACTCATAGACACCGTTAAGGTAGCGAAATGGATCACAGTAATCATCATACTCGTCTGAGTCCAGAATGTAGTCATAACCATAACCATCACTGTCGGTGTCAAAGTCAATACCAAGATCGGCACTTGAAAAGATTGGTCCCTCAAACTGTAAATTATAGTCATCAGTTGAATCATGGGGAAGCTTCAGAGTCTTGATGGTAGCACATTTTGCCCGTAGGGCATTGTCCATCTGGATGTTGAAGCAGTGACGGATGTCGAGGAACTCCAAGTGGGGGCAATTGTCAAGGATGGCTGTCAGTCCTGTATTGGTGAAGTCATTGCCAAAGAGCTGCAGAGAGCGCAGCCCATGCATAGTTGCAATCCCCAGGGCATTGTCATCCTTATTGTACCTGAACTCGCTGTCATCATCCTCAGAGTCTCCCAAGTTGTGGAAACGGTACTTATTAAATCTGAAATGCTTCAGCTCCGGGCATGCTTTCCCAACCTCCTCAAACACATCCTTCCCATCTATATTTGTAAAGAGTGAAATCTCCAGCTCCTCAAGCAGAGGAAACTTCTTTATCTCCTCTTCAAATTCAACGATGTCTTGACAAGCAATGAGGCGGAGACTCTTTAGGGCCGGTGCCCTGCAAAGGTAGTATTTGTTCATTAGTAACCACTAACAAATAAATACAACATTGCTGTAGAAACAACTCCGCATAAAACACACCCACATTTTGTAATAAAGCTGCATTTATTTGCTATGAAACAGCAGTTGGAAATAACTGTAGTGGAGTACAAGATTAAACAACAACATAGCCTACAAAAGAGAGGCAGAAGTATGATGTACCAAAAAAGAAAAACCCCAGCTACCATCCTTATCCTGACACAAAAGAGCATTAAAAAACGTGCGTAAACAGGGGTTAAGTCATTTCTGAGGGTATCAAATATAATGACAGGTCATAATTTGGAAGAGTTTTTGGTACTAGACTCTTCTATATTCGGCATAAGAAACAGTACATGGACACACTGGGCTGGAAATGCTGTTACACGTTAAGGTAGCAGTACCATCGCCCCAGTACAGCGAGTTTGTTTCACTAGTTTCACATGGTCATCACAGAAAACATTAGAACCCAATTGCAGTTCGTTTCAAATTAAGGAGACAACATTTTATCAAAAAGTTGATAATATGTAAACCTACAAATTTGTTAGAGCAAAGACCACCTTCAGGCAACCTCAGACCATTCCGCATATAAGATAATAAAACCACAAGTTTCTTCATTAATTGTAAAGATACACATCTTTTGCAAGGTACAGTTGATCTGAGTAAACGTTAGGCTGGAGAACATCCAAAAAGGAGTATATAAAACATTAAACATGAAGATATTCAGAACTACACATTAGATACATTTCATTTCATTCACAATCATGAACATATCAGTAAAATATCAATGCAATGATGTAAGAATACAGTATGATATGGATCAACAGTCCAATGCTTCATGCTGTGTGGAAGATGACACTTTATATCATCCATAAAAGTAAACCAAGACAATCATGCCTCTTATCCAACAATATATAAAAAGTAATTAGTCCATATTAGACAATAATCTGACAGAAAACATTCCATGCTACAGCATAGAAATGGGATGCTAAAACTCTCTGTTGGAAGAGCATTGCAGATCGTCTAGAGCATCAACATATCTTCAGTTGCCAAAACCTAGTAATGAATCTGTAGCTTCACCTAAAAGTACAGTTCATGACGAGAAGTGGATGACTTGTGGGTGCAGCCTAATATCAATTATTCAAACCGTTCATAGCCACAAGTGGATGAATTGTGGTCGAAGCTTAATATTGTTTATGACAACCGCATACCAAAAGGCACAACTGAACCAATTAGACAGTGGCGTATTTCTAGGAATTAATGAATTGTAATGGTGAGCTTCGAAATAGGTGAATCGGAGCGGTAGTTCTCAAAACTCTGAAAACTGTAATTGCATCAGTCCAAATAACCCTAGATTCAAACATCACTTGGTGGGCCAAATCAAGCACAGGGGCATACATTCCACAAGCTTAACCGAACCAATTAGCACGAAACAAAATTTCTAAGATAGAGTTTCGAGTGGGGATTCGAAATCTCACTGTTCGCCTAGAAGATGGAGCACATCGTCGTCGGCCGCGTACTCGGCCCAGAACGCCTCGCACTGGCCCCTGGCGCGGCGGACGGCCTCCCTGGCCATCCCGTAGAGGTCGACGACGCGGTCGAGGTCCGCGTGCCCCAGCATGTCGATGCGGCGCCACAGCGCGGGCTCGTCGCGCGCGGCGCGGCGCCAGGACCGGCACACCGCCCCGGCGCCCAGCAGGATCTCGACGTGGTCCAGCTTCCGGAGGATGGAGGTTATGGCGTCCAGCGGCAGGGACGCCCAGTCCCGCGTCTCCTCCTCCTCCTGGGCGGCCTCGTCCTTCTTCCGCCAGTGGACGCGGTTGCGGGGGCGGGGGCGGGGGCGGGGGCGGGGGTCGCGGCGCCCAGAGGAGGAGGAGGAGGAGGGGGTGGCGGCGTTGGGGTTGGGGCGCGAGCGTGGTGGGGTTCGAGCGGGCTAGGGTTTGGCGGAGGAGCCCGGCGCGGCGCGGGGCCGTCGGGATTGCGTGCGGAGACGGCCGCGGAGGCGGCGGGCGGAGGGAACTGCTGCGGCACCCATACGGCCCCCGCGGCCGCGGCTCGACCGCTGCGGCGGCGGCATCCGGGGCGGGGTGGGGGTTGCGTGAGACGGCGGCGGGCGGAGGATGAGGAAGCCGCCGCGGCACCCACACCTGTAAGGGGCGCCTCGCGGGACCTGCCGCCTGCGGATGCGGCGCGGGCGGTGGAGGGGTGGGGGCCGGCGGCGGCCGCGAGAGGTGGAAGCCATCGCGGCGGTGGGGAGTCGGAGCTCGGGACGGATGAGGAAGAAGGGGATTTTTTTTGAACTGGGGAAGAAGGGTTTAGGGCTTTGGACTAGGCACCGCGGTGGAGGAGAAGATGGGGAAGCGGGTGCGCGGGCCAGCAGCGGTTGCAAACAGGGGAGCTGGGCCAACAACGGCGAGCAGGCCCATGAACAATGGAGCAGGTCGGCAAGCAGTAGTTGGGCTCGACGGCCCGGGCAGGCGAAGCCGGCGAGGCCCAGCTGTAGTCCAGTAGCAGGCCGACGACCAGAGGGCCGGCCTAGTGGCCAACCAGGGGCCAGCTGTAGCCCATCAGTCCGTCACCTGGTTATCCCCAACAAGAGGCGTCACTGTACTAATGACTCGCTTTTTCTCTGCGTGTCTTATTCAGTGTACTCTACTACTGTGTTACAAAGAAACCAAGGACACAAACGACTATGTAGAGATAATATAATGGAATAAAAATACGGCTTTATCCTCACTCAAAGGTGAGAAATCTGACCACATTATTTTATTACTTAGTTCTCACACTTGTGTTTAAAGCAGACTCACAAAAAGGAAAGAAAATTAATTTGCAATCCTAAACAAATTGTGCCATACATAAGATAAAAAAAAATCAAAGCCGATGTCTCTAGTGGTTAGACAAGCCTTGTAGATGCATTCTTTCTTTATCGCTGCAATTGACCCCAATATCAAAACCAATGTGTTCCCCTGAATAAGACCTGCAAAAATATTTTAGGACTGCATTTGTCAAAAACACTATCGTTTATAATTTTTTGGCACCGGAAGAAGGGGAGCATTTGAGAAGCACGGGAAGAAGGGGAGCATGACCAATTTGGCACTGTATAGATGAGGAAGAAGCGAAGTTGCATTGCATGGCCACGGCTGTGACCAAGCTCGTTCAGGAAGAGGGAGCTGCCGAGACCTAGTTCATCAAATAAGAGGGAGCCGTCACGACAGAGCTCGTTGGGGAGGGAGTTGCTCCGCAAGCGGCGGAGCAGGGTAGAGTTCCCCCACACGCAGGAGAAGATCTAGAGGCATGAGGAAGAGGGAGCCGTCACGGCCGATGTAGCAGGCACATACGGGTTGTTGTGAGCGCGGTGTGCGAAGAAAAAAAGAGGTTAGGCAGGCAGGTTAATAATTTTTTTTAAAAAAAACACCCCAAGTGAAGGTGCAAGGATAGAGAAAAGAGAGAGAAAAGAGGACATGTTCCTGATGTAAATGTGCAAGAAAATATAAATTAGGAGTTTCTAAGTAAAATTACTTCTTAATTAATTAATTAATTATGTCTTCAACGGCTACACTACCACAGGTTTACTCTACCCGGACGTGGTGCGGGCCGTGGCAACTCACTCGGTGTCGGTACCGTACCGGACCTTGTATTTTGGAGTCTCTGTCTGTTGTGCCGTCACCTTCGTGTGATTCTGCTTCACGTGTTGAATGATCATTCAGATCCACTGATGGGTTGCCAGCCTGACATGCGTGGACCTTGCCATGGCCGCGTTGCAGTGGCACAAGCACGCCACGCCACACCACGGATCGACCTCATGTCCTCATCTACCACTGCCCCACTGGGCGCGCGAAGCCTCCGCACTCGCAGCACCTAGCACGGTAGCAGCATATATATATATCTGCGCGCCTATAGGCTCCCTGTCCAGTGTGATCGTGATCCTGTCTCCATTCATGGCCTCCATCGCCAGCACCGACCGCCTCACCCAGCTGAAGGCCTTCGACGACACCATGGCCGGCGTCAAGGGCCTCGTCGACGCGGGCGTCACCACCGTCCCGCCCATCTTCCACCACCCGCCCGACCCTGAGGCCACCGCCGCCTGCAACACCCACGCCACCACCACAATCCCGGTCATCAACCTCGCCGCCTTTTCACCAACCAACAGCGCCGCCGCTCACCACCAGGACCTCGTCGCGCAGGTCAAGGCAGCCGCGGAGACCGTAGGCTTCTTCCAAGTCCTCAACCACGGCGTGCCCCCGACGCTCCTGTCTCGCATGCTCGCCGCCGTGCGCGCCTTCAACGAGGACTCCCCGACGCGCGGCGGCCCTACTACACCCGGGACCCGGCACGACGCGTGAGGTACCAGAGCAACTTCGACCTCTTCTCCTCCCCGCCGCCAGCTGGCGCGACACCATCTTCATCGAGGCCGACGCGCCCGAGGACGAGATGCCACCAGCGTTCCGGGACGTCGTGCCGGAGTACACGGCGCAGGTGCGGGAGCTCGGCGCGCGCCTCCTCGCGCTGCTGTCGGAGGCGTTGGGACTTCGCGCTGACTACCTCCAGCGCGACGCCGGGTGCCTGGACGGTCCCGCGCTCGGCTGCCACTACTACCCGCCGTGCCCGAAGCCACGGATGACGATGGGCACCGCCAGGCACTCCGACCCCAGCTTCCTCACCGTGCTGCTGCAGGACGACGCCGTTGGCGGCCTGCAGGCGCTCGTAGGTGCTGGGTGTGGACGCCGCCGCTGCCCGACGCGCTCGTGGTG
>JAENPR010001451.1:0-152319 GCA_018135685.1 Themeda triandra
TTTGCTAGTTGCACGACTGACCCCAAAAGTTAAAAGAGTTTTTGTGTATGTGGTAGTTGTGACTGTGAGTCTGTTACTGTGCGAGGCTTGTCGGAGACAAGGCAGGGCTTGGGCATGCTCACCGGGGCTCGTAGGAGGCAGAACGCGTGGTGCCGCTCAGGGATCGGTGCAGGCAGGGGGCGAAGTCGGGCAGACGGCTCGACGCGGCGTTCGGCGTGGTGCCGGCGAACGCACGTCTTGGCGAGGCCGATGGCGGGCTCGGCGCTGCCGAGACGTGGGGGACAAGCGCCGACGAGATCCTCAGCAGTTGGCAAGAAGGGTTCCGAGGGCGATGACGGGCGCTCGGCGAAGAGACTCGATTAATGGTCGACGTCGTGCGCGGTTGGCTTCGTGGTCGGGATGGAGTAGGTCCTGGCCGGCGGCTTCAGGATCGTTCCTGGTACAGGCACAGTTGATCAGGTGAGCAAGATCGTCGACGTCGAACAGGTACGGAAAGGTCGAAGCTTGAGGGGGTATGCGGAGCGGCTCACCCCGGTTGCGGCTTGGCGACGTGGATCGTTCCAAGTTGGTGTCGTGCGCACCCGCCTTTCAGTGCGTCGCGCACAGGCACAGCTGGTCCGGCGTCGTCGCGAGGAAGGGTCGTGACAGGCGTACGTGCTCGCCTCGCCGTGTCCTTGGGCTCGTCCGGGTTGGTTGCCGAATGTTGGTGCCCCAGGAAGGGCGTCGCAGAGTCGAGGAAGAGGACGACGACGCGTGGCTTTGGCCCTGGGCTGCGGTCGAGGGCGTCAGCTCAACAGAGGCGTGCTCGGCGTCGCGAGGTTGGAGACGGAGCTTGGAGCAGGGCGGCAAGCCGAGGCGGAGACGTCGCTGCGGCTGACCGGTGGCCGGCTGGCGAGGCGCTTGGCGTGGCGCAGAGCAGAGAGTCAAGGAGGAGTGGACAGTGGAGCGGCCTTGAGTGGCGCAAGTACAGGGGAAGCTGGCAAGGGCAGTCCGGGTCCGGGGCCCCCTTATAGCCGGAAGCGGCTACGGTTTCGCGTGGATGTGACGGCCGGCGCGACGTGGCGCGATCAGGAGATCGGGGTATGAGGCTTCGAGAAGGGGACGTCCGGGCTCTGGTCCTTTGTGTCCACGAGTATGTGAAAAAGTCATAAAAAAAAGACGCATGGTGGTATGTGAAAAATCAAATCAAATCAAACAAAAATAGTATTCTGTTGAGGCCATCTTTTCCCCCTCTCTACTTCTTCACTTGTTCTTGCAAAAAGGACATCTCCTCTCTGTCCTCTCTCTGAAATTAGCTGCAGGTTTTTGATGCCATGCCTAACCACCACACCACACCAGCCTCTCATGCATGGTCCCTTGGAAGATTCATGGCGATTTGGTTCAGTGCCAGTTTGTTACGAGATGCCACCGTACCATCTTGCCTTTGGTCTTCCACATCACATCGCGCATCCAATTTCAGTAGCTTTTGCATACGTTTCTTTGTGATCTCGTGAATGATTTGCACTGGGAGCTCCCGAGAAGGCGAGAATGCGAGATCTTGGTGGTGAAGCCGTGAAGGTGGCGGTGCGGGTGGCGCGCGGTGGCGTGGAGTGGTGGCCATGCAATGCGATCGTTTCTTTTCTGATTTCCTTTGTGTCCACGAGTGAATAGATTATCACAAATCAAAAAACACTGAAACCGCCCAGTCATCAGAAGTCCATGTGAGAGAAACACCATCATCGATCGACCTCGATATGTCATGACTCTCAAATCAAGGCTTGCTCACTAGAGAGCTTGCATTGTTTGGCTGAAACGATCAGGTCTTAAACATGGGTTGATATATGGACATAGAACAAAGTTTGTAGTACCTACCATCAATTTGGAACTAGGAGAATCTTGCTTCTCTAAACTAAATTGATGGCCAGATTTGTTCTAATAACTGTAAGAATTTTGAAAAACCGACTTCCCGGTTCTTTTTTTTTTTTTTTTTTTTTTTTTTTTTTTTTTTTTTTTTTTTGTGAAACTGTTGACCTTAAAAGTAGGTCAACACACTATACGTGGGCTTTGGACGCCCTCGAGGTAGCCCTGGACGACCTGTAACGCAGCGACGATGCAGCGTGACCGGCAAACCGATCTAGAGATCGATAGGCCGATGTGGAGCTCGTCGACGGCCGAAGATAACCAGCACCTTACGCGGTGAAGAGCGGCGAGGTTTACGAGCAAACCAGCAAAGGGTAACCAACGTGCTTACGGGAACGAAGAACCGACTAGTTTCCGAGCAAACTAGCAAAGGAGCCGTCGAAGCCCTAGCCTGCGAGGGATCTCGTCAGGGCAAGGAGGTCGCCGGTTGCCCTAGGTCGGCGGACGAGCCTAGAGCGCCATCCTTGATCGCCTGGATCAAGCCATGGGACAGCACGGAGCTGCGGGATAGAGCAAAGGTAGAAGATAGATTGATCGTGTTGATCGTGTTTGTGTTTTGGGTTCGATTGATTGGATGGGATCAATCGGCCGTGATCCTCTCATATATATAGAGGGGGGTGGTCTTATCCCCGTAGGAAACAACTCCAAAGCATATACGACAAGTTTCCCACGTCCAAAATTACCAAAAACGCGATCCGGATCGAGTCGGTCGCACCGGCACGCGCCGGGCCCAGCGTCCGGCAGCTTTCCAACGCGCGTCCGGCGCGTGCGTCCGGCGCTCGGGGCGCGCGGACCTTATCAATCTGCGTCCCGCGTCCGGACGCGTCCGCGTTTGGCGTCGGGCGCCCTTGCGCGGAGGAGCTCTCGCGCCGCGTCCGACGGAAACGGACGCGTCCGCGCTCGCGTGCACCAGCGTCCGGCGCCTCGGGGTCGGGATCGCGTCCGGCGCGCACCGAGCGCGTCCGCGTGTGACCAGCAGGTGCGTCCGGCGCTCGTTCAGCGCCCGGTTGCCCGTCTTCGCCGTTTCGATGTGTCGACTTGTATTTCTTTCTTTTGCCAATTTTGAGTGTCAACACATGCCCCCCTGTTTTTCAAGTGAATTAGCTCATGAACTTGAAAATACTCTTTACTTGTTAACCAACTAGAAACGATGCCCATCACATCGGCTAACCGGCGACTAAGGGCGATGTATACATCGGCCATTTTTTGTTCTAAGGGCGATAAATGTGTCGGCCATTATTTGGAAGAGCCTTGGGCTTCTTGCCAAACACTTGGAACATACTCCTTAAGAACTTTCCGTTGATTGCTCTTGGGAGATTTATCAACTTTGCATCATCTCCAGCTTATATGAATTTCACAAATTACTTTATGGATCTCCATGTCACTTTTGCTTTGGATCAGATCCTAGGTATTTGAGCAGTCGAATCATCATAAATCTTCCGATAGAGTTCACCATGTTGCAAAGTATATTTAAATGCAACTCTCCGGATGATGTTATCAACTTGACGCTAGGATCCCGCAAATTTTATTAAGGGAGTGTTCCAATTCCCTAAATCGGCACTAGAATTACCAAACTTTGAACTAGACCGATTTGAGACACCGTTTGAGAAATCGTGGCATACCCCTTAGAAGAATTGGTTAATCCATTTGTTACAATCGGTTGAACCAATTTACTTGTACCTGTATAGAAAAATATGCATCGGCTATTCTTATATATAAAAGTTGTATCCACCAATGCAATAGCCAGATGCGTGTTGAGCTTTATCATGTTGGCCTTTAATTTTCATGTCTTTGGCCTCAACATGTTTTACCTGCATGGAGTGCAATAACCTCAAGCCAAATAAAAGAATTATGTTCGGCTCTAATGTTTGATGCAAATAAAATTTTAATCGGCTTGATGTCTCAAATAACGCATACTGTAAGAAACAATGATCATGCCAACACCTTAGCCTTATATGCAAGCCGATTAATCAAGATTAAAACTTCCAATGGGCAACAAACATGCTCAACAATAAAATCAGCAATGACTTGACACTCAAATGATTTTTCAATGACTCAAAAGTCAAGTCATATTCAGATAGAGTGTATGCCCACTTGCCCATCCTAACAATGAGGATTAGCCGATGTAAAATGCACACATCGGCTTGGCATGCAACGACACATGTACTTAGTAAAGAATGCTTAGATAAACAAAGTACGTTGACGAGCATATATATTTTCAGAACCTGGGCATACCTCACTTGGAATCAAGAAGACATCAATCAATATTTATGATGCACCTCTTCTTTTGTCCTCTTGAATCAAAGCAACACCGTTGCACCCTCTTCGGCAATAATATATAATGTGATTGGAGGTTAATTCCCAGATGCACGAAGAATAGGTGGTGTTGATAGAGAACCAACGAGAAGCCCGATTAACTGAATTTATAATCGGCTTCTAATGTTCATTCACACTATATGATGATATGGACCCGATGATCAATCGGCTCTGGAGAGCTTTTCAGCAAGCTTCTCTTTGACAAGCAAATCATATCATCATGCCCCCGGCCTAAAAGCCATCAAAGTAAATCATATAGGGGTCTTTTCAATAGCACGATGGTTGCAAGCATTCATCGGCTAGTTGTATGCTAAGGACGATAATAAAGTATCGGCCATATGAATTCATCTACATGAGCACGTATAGCCGAAATATTCTATTTCGGCTATCGATTATTGATAAGCATAATAATTCGGCAACCCTCTATAACATGAAGATCCCCAAGGATCAAAATAAGGAACCGAGGGTTGACTATACATACCATGAGATAAATTCCATATAAACCTAGGCAGAGAAGATGGATGATGCGAATACCAAAGATTTTGATGATTTGGTGCAAACCTCCAACTTGGCAATTGTTTCTTGAATCTTCTTCTCTCTTTCGTCTTCATTGCACCACTTGCTTGAGCATCATCCTTTTGAGTTTGAACACTTCCTTTAGGAATCCAAGCTATCCCTTTTTCCTTCAGCTTCTCTGCACTAAGTTTCTGCAACTTCTTTTCTTGCCACTTTGGTAAACCGATTGAGCATATCGGTTTTGTTTCAGTTTTGGACAGCGGCGGTCCTTTCTTGTTTTTAGGCACTTTCATATTCTTTTGTTCAGATTTGGCACCTACAATATCAATAGATGATCTTCTTGCTTCTTTGTCATATATAGCCGGATTTTCAGCAATGTAATCGGCTTTTCAATTGTTGCACTCAAATCTGAACTTTCCTTCTTTCGTCCATCATATTTCACACGGTAAACTTGTTTCACCGCTTTCTTCTTTGGTTGAGCTCAGACCGATTTTGATCAAAACAGTCATTATAAGATGATGGCTTCTTTGAATATCTTGGAGCTGCATACTCTACATAATGTGGCCTAAAATATGATGGAACATGTGCCTCTTCATCAAACCAGCCCCAAGATGAATAAGGAATAAAATATGCGGGCTGTGATGTATAAGACATGGGAATTGGCTGCTCAAAAGGATGATATGTTGCTGCTACGTGAAATTTGTTGCCTTGCCAATTCCTCTTGATACTTGCGCTTTGGAGGCGATTTTGATGGCTGGACCTTTTTTTGACTTATTGGCTGTATTTGCCTTGCTTATCTTCTCATATTTAGCCAGAAGCTCTTCGAAGCTAAGCTTCGGTCTTCTATCTTTCTGCTTGTAGTGAGCTTTGCCTCCATTAGCATTGTAAGCATCCTTCTTCTTTTCTCCATCTTGATAGATATGCTCTAAAGAAGGATCTTCAGCCGATTTTCCTTGCTCAATGGGATCAATCGGCTTTTGCTCTAGTTGGAGAGATTCCACTTGCCCCCCAGTGTCTTCTAAAATTGAAGCGACATTGCTACCTTCTGAAACATGTTCAACTTGCACTTCTCGGACAGCAACCTTGTCTTCACTTGAGGGCTCCTCATCTCTCTCTTGAGCACCTGCGTCTTGAGCTTTGAATGAATCGGCTAATTCAAGCCGATTTGAATCTTGTTTGCTATCAAGACCAATTGAATCCAACTGGTCTATTTGTTGAGCTTCAGAAAATCTCAATCGGCCTTTATCAATGGCCGATTGGACCACACGACGAAACATATTGCAATTACAAGTATTATGATCATAGGAATTATGCCACTTGCAATATGTAAGCTCTTCTAAGTTTTGAATTGATAGCAAAGAATTGTGATCAATAATTCTAATAAAATTATTTTTGAGCAATATATCAAATACATGATCACAAAAAGTAAGGTCAAAGGTGTACTTTGATTTATTCAACCGATTCTTCCGTGGACTCGGTTTTAAAGCTAGGCAAACGAAGGGATCAAATTTGACATCAATCCATTCGGCCACACCTTTGCAACTATTTTTAGAAAGCTTTAAGTTTGACAAACCTAGCACCATCGGCCTTACCATGTGGCATGATTTGTTGTCCGATAGAATCTGAATTTGTCTCATCTTCAACAAATATAATGCTATTCCTAATCGGTCTTTTGTAACTATTTACAAGGATGTCTCTAATAGATGCGAGAAATTGAAATAGTTTGACCGGATTGGAATTTAAGCAAAATATCGTGTCTTGTACCTTGTTGATCATGTTGGAGAGATGTGTATCCTTGATTTGAATGATGTTACTTTCCTTTCTCAAGGAACAATCAACAATAGATGCCGAATTATCCAAAGACGCATCGGCAGCTGCAGGAACCAAAGAAGTCGGTTGAGCCGATTGGAAATCGGCTAGGCCAACTTGGGCACTAGCAACAGGTGGAATCGGTTTAGCCGACTTGAAAGCCGGCTTAGCCGATTCGAGGTCAGCAGAGATGGTCAATTTTTGACTCGAAGATGATCGGCCTAGCCGATTGTGTAATCGGCTTATCCAACTCGGAGCAAGCGGGCAACCCTCCTTTCGCGGGAGCTTGATCTTCACTAATGACATAGTAATCACTAGATAAACGCACGACTCCTTTAGCTCTGAAAAGTCAAGTCTAGCCGGTTTCGACGCTTCTCATGTTTTTACGTAGCAAGACTTGCTTTTTGAGTTCCCCTAGCAATCCACTTTTGGCCGATGGCTTAATTGTGATCGGCCTTTTCTCATTAAACAGACCAAATTGTTCATAGAATAAATCCTCCATTTGAGACCATGAACAAATGTATTCAGGTAAAGATGTAAACCATGTAAAAGCAATACCAGTAAGGGATAAAGGAAAATTTCGAATTTTCATATAGTCTTCATCACCGGCATGTGCAAAAGCCAACTGCAAGAGATACGTAGAAATGTGTCCCGCAGCGGTTTTATCATCTTCACCACTGAACTTTTCAAACTTAGGTACCCGCCATCGACTAGGAGATTTGACATAGTCCATAGCTAATATATATGGCCTGTGATAAGTAGGTACCTGCCATTTAGAGGAGCCACATGGATTTCTAGTGTGGGCTAAATCTTCTTCAATTCGGCTAGAGCTACAAGTAGCATATGAAGCCGAATCACAAGTAATGGCTTTATCATGCCTTGTTGAATTCTTATTAATTCGGCTTGAGTTAGTGATAACATGTGAAGCCGAATTGTAAGAACTACTCTTAACGCACCTTGCTGAATTTTCATTGATTCGGCTAGAGTTATATGAAGCCGAATTATGAATAAGAGCTTTAGTACAAGGTGCTGGATTTTGAGAGTAATTGGCTAAATAACTAGCATTGTTATAGCCAATTCTCTCATCCATCGGCTTGTCTAAAAGTGGAACCACATAATCTGAACTTGTAGCCGATGAAAAAGGATTTACATGTTGTATATTGCTAGACGAATCAAAACATAATAAATTTTCAGCAAGCATCGGCTCTTGATCATGATATACATAACTAGAAGAATTAGGCGATGCAACATATCTAATATCATCGCTAGCAATATCAACATGGCAATTTATATTACTTGTAAAATAATTATAAAATTCATCACTTGTATCGCAAGTTGTACCTCGGGTGCGTCGTAATAATATTGTGATGTAGTGCCTTGATATGCCTCCATGTATGTTTGCCAAATAAACTTGAAGATTTAATGCTTTCTGTGTAGACGTAGGCAGAAATCACAAGTTGTGTGCTTCACGTAATGGCTTCAGGAAAGACCTTACGTGTATGCCTTGTGATTATAAAAATATATCCATATATATGCTAATCTGCTCAGCACCACGGTAGCCTTCCAACTAATACGTATTCCACCAGATTGTGTTGCTTTAATACGGCTTGTATTACTTTTGAACCGGACTCTATAGTTCAAAACAAAATCTGCGTGGTAGCTGGCAAGTCCGACAAGAACAAATCGGCTTTATGGCTCGATTCTTCGTTGGGCTACAACGTCACAAATTGCAATCGGCCCGAGGCAAGATTTCGATTGCACGGTACACGACAAACGTAATCGGCCGGGGCCTGATTCGTTGTCGGAACCGAATAAAGAGCTAATAGATTCAATCGGCCTTTGCGCCAGATTGTTTGACGATCACAAGATATTAACAAATAGATCAATTAGGATATGGCTAGGTCAGATAGATTCAGCTGCAAACAAGAGCCGAAGCAATCTATTCCCCAGCGGAGTCGCCAAAAAGTATGTTGACGCAAAAGTAGGTCAACACACTATACGTGGGCTTTGGACGCCCTCGAGGTAGCCCTGGACGACCTGTAACGCAGCGACGATGCAGCGTGACCGGCAAACCGATCTAGAGATCGATAGGCCGATGTGGAGCTCGTCGACGGCCGAAGATAACCAGCACCTTACGCGATGAAGAGCGGCGAGGTTTACGAGCAAACCAGCAAAGGGTAACCAACGTGCTTACAGGAACGAAGAACCGACTAGTTTCCGAGCAAACTAGCAAAGGAGCCGTCGAAGCCCTAGCTGCGAGGGATCTCGTCGAGCAAGGAGGTCGCCGGTTGCCCTAGGTCGGCGGACGAGCCTAGAGCGCCATCCTTGATCGCTGGATCAAGCCATGGGACAGCACGGAGCTGCGGGATAGAGCAAAGGTAGAAGATAGATTGATCGTGTTGATCGTGTTTGTGTTTTGGGTTCGATTGATTGGATGGGATCAATCGGCCGTGATCCTCTCATATATATAGAGGGGTGGTCTTATCCGTAGGGAAACAACTCCAAAGCATATACGACAAGTTTCCCACGTCCAAAATTACCAAAAACGCGATCCGGATCGAGTCGGTCGCACCGGCACGCCGGACGCGTCCGACGCTTTCCAACGCAGCGTCCGGCGCGTGCGTCCCGCGCTCGGGGCCGCGCGCGGACCTTGCGAACTGCGTCCGCGCGTCCGGACGCGTCCGGCGCTTGGCGTCCGGCGCCCTTGCGCGCGGAGCTCTCTGCGCCGCGTCCGGCGGGAAACGGACGCGTCCGGCGCTCGCGTGCACCGCGTCCGGCGCCTCGGGGTCAGTCGCGTCCGGCGCACACCCAGACAGCGTCCGCGCGACCTTGGGGTGCGTCCGGCACTCGTTCAGCGCCGAAGTTGCCCCGTCTTCGCCCGTTTCGATGTGTCGACTTGTATTTCTTTCTTTTGCCAATTTTGAGTGTCAACAGAAACCGACTTCCTGCTTCTTGAGGACCTGTTCTTACTGCTTTGCCTTTCATGTACAATTCTCTAAATTTGTGTTGTGGCCAAGAGTTAAACCTTGTTGGTGTGTGGCGATTCCTCAGGGAGTGGTAGGGTGGCAGACGATGCTGATATGCAGAAGTTTTTATATATATAAATAAAGCAGAAGTGCTAAAGCTTTTATAGTAGTATAAATTTGTGAGAAACAAAAAAATATAAAAAATATTCCAGCAATCATAAATGATTAAAACACCACTGCTTCTACATCAAGTATATACCCTGTAGTTAAAGCAACACGTAATTGCCAAAAGAGAGAAACAATAAGTTCAATATGGCAGTAAATGGAGATCCAGACTTGTACATGTGGATCATGCTCATGAAGAGAAGCAACATAAGTTGTTTGCAGAGAAGCAAGAAGGGGCAAGGAAGGATGTTGAATGTGCTTTTGGCATTTTGCAATCTCGCTTTGGCATTTTGCGTCGACCAGCGCGTCTGTTTGAGCAAGAGGATCTTCAAAATATCATGCTTGCTTGTATAATAGCAAGAAGAGTGACACTAGTAACTACAAAAGCATCTGATATGTGCTGAAGCAAAACAGAAACATATGTGAAGTAGAGACTTAACTGAATATAGTGTTTCATCCATTGCCTGTTGTGATCTGATGCTAATATTTTCCTTTCATTTAACTGAAACTTGGTTTTAGGACTGCATGATATACATGCTGTTGCCATGTTCCGGATGTTGTTATCTTTGTTATCTTTTTTTTTTCATGAAATTCAATGTTTATTTTAACATGTAGATGATGTTGTGGAACCTGATGCCTTTTGGGGAACTTTTGCAAGCTGATGGGTGAAAGGAGGACTTCTGAAACCTACCTGAGACGATGCTGTGCAATGGAGGTGGAGAATGGAGATGATGCCGATGTGCAACCTTATTATTTTAGTACTATGCATATCATGCACTTTAGTTCTTCTGTTAACTATATATGTACACTACTGCAAACGCCGTCTTTGCCGACCCGAAGAAGGCGGGGCGGTCGGCTCACTAGCGTCGGCAAAACTCTTTGCCGCCGCTTTCACGTGCCCGATCGGCAAGAAGCGGCGGCAAAGGCGAGGCGGCAAAGGCTTTCTTTGCCGACCGCCACGTGTCGGCAGCGGCAAAGGCCTTTGCCAGCGCCTACTACAGCGGCGGCAAGGAAACGCGCCGACCGTCAACCGGCGTCGGGCGTTTCCTTTGCCGGCTGAGAGTTGGCGAGCGGCAAGGGCTTTGCCGCCTGCCGACTAGTGGCAGTCGGCAAAGAATTTTTTTTTTTTTTTTTTTTTTTTGCCATTTTGACAAGCCATATCCGGCATAAAGAAGGCAGTCGGCAAAGCCCTTTGCCGACTGCCCTTTCCTCGCAGTCGGCAAAGGCTGGGAAAATTTGCAGCATGAACCCGGCTTTGCCATTTTGCCGGGGCGAGTCGGCAAAGCTGGGTAAACTGCTTTTTTTTTTGTGGTTTTTGCCGCATTGCCTCACGTATCGCACTCTTCAAAGCACATATATGAATATACAACAGAAATACACATAGATATCGCACAAATCCACATTTATATCACAGAAATCCACATATATGTCTCATAAATCCACACATAATCCATAACCACGTCGATCATCCATCTAGTACTCAAACGAATCCACACAAAATAGCAAAGTGGCATCCATGCACCAAGCTTGCCAACCTAACATGAAGTCACGGAGCCACTCACTCACTCGCCTCGGTACCCGGCCGTCTCCACCGGCTGTGGTGGTGTGAGGAGCTCCCTGTCGGCCACGTAGCCCACCCGCTCGGTCCGGCTGTGTCGCGCCATACCCCCACGCATCGAGCTGTGGTGAAACGCCGGACTCGGACTTGGGTGGTGTGGAGAATGTCCATCTCGCCGGAGTCGGGTTCGAACCCGCCGGCGCGAGCCACGAAGAAGCGATCTCATTAGTACCTAAGGGATGGCCGCACAAGAGAAATCAATGGAGAGGCCGCTAGAAACTCACCGGGGTCCGTACGGAGGTGCGGTGGAGGGAGTGCGGGAGAACAACCGCGGCGGTTGAGGGATGCTCACTTGCGGCGGCGGTGGTGCCGTAGTTCGGGATGTCCATGCTCGCAAGTAGCTGGAAAACGACTTGGTGAACTCGGACCATTGCCGCTTGGGACCGCTCTTTCTACAAAGTTGCAATCACTTGGCGATGGGCCTCCCATTTGCTCCGCCGCGAGGCTGGCTGGCGATGGGCCGCTCGCATGGCCGCCTCTCTCTCCTCTGCGGCCACCACGTCGGCCTCACGTTGCCTCTGTATCTCTTCCCGGTGGGACGCAACAATCCACAAGCGATGCTTAGACAATGCATATAAGGCTTCGGCAACATATGTGAAATCAATGAACGACGAATAGTTACCTGAACCAAGACGCCATCATCGTGTGGAGCTTGCCCGTCGAGGTTGTATGGGGACGGCGGAGGAGGAAACTGCGGGGTGGCCTTACGAACCTCACGAAGGGAGGGACGCTGGCCGGGTCGATGACGCCGTGGGCAATGAGGTAGCGGCCGTCTTTGCTTCCTTCCTCCGCCCTCATGAGCGTGTCCGTATCCGGGGCGCGGTCGAAGGGTCGTAGGTGTCACCATGGCGCGCGCGAACCGCCTAGGTGTCTTGGACCGGTTTTTCGGCGATGTTCGAGTTGGTGATCGCCTCGGTCCCCGCGCCGGGTCGTAGACGTTCTCCGGATGTCGCCCGCCTGGTGAGCCGCCCGGAAGCCGTGAACTCGTTGATGACCTGGCCATCATGCGAATCGCTCTGCGAGGAAAACACAGGACGATTACACGTAATGAGAATGAATGACTCGGTAAATGAATAAACAAACAAATTAATGCGAATGGTACCCATGCGTCCATGAACCCTCCGAGGCTGCGGCTCCCCTGGTGGTGTGACGGCCCCGCCTTCGACTTGGCATATCCGGATTTCTTCTGCGCTCCTCGTACGCCGGCGTTCTCCACCCGGCCACAATCGCCCCACTCCCCGAGTCCACGTGCGATTTGCACCAATCGGGGAAGCGCATTACAACGTGCATTTAGGTAAGTAACAAGATGAATCAAAATGGAATCGTAATTATTGTTTCCTACTTACGGCGGAGGTAGTGCTCATAGGGCATGTCGGTTTCGAGGCGGCTTGCATCATCTGTCGCGTCCTTCTTGTCAAGCTTCTCATGGCGGACTTCGGCATAGTAGTCGATCATGCACTGGATGTGCGCCTCGTAGAACATATTCTTCAGCACGGAGGCGCGAGACCTTGTCTGGTGGACCGACGCCTCCGCCTCGTGCCCGGCTCACACGTGAACCATTCTGCAATAATAAGATATCACGTATCAGTTCATTATTTGAAGGACATTTGTTGAATGCGTAGTATTGGCAAAGCGGAGGGATGAAGACTCACCCCGAGAACTCCCTCTTGATCTTCTCGGCCGGGGTGACGGTAACTCCTCCATCAAGCTCGAGAACCACCTTGGAGTAGTCCGGCCGATCTTTGGGGCACCTTTTGCACACCGTCTACCCGGATAAGGCCGGGAAGTTCTTCTTAATGATGAGGCCACGCATGCTATTAGGATGACGACTTTGCAAGCCTTTATCCACACGCTTCCGGCCATTTGCACAAGCCAACAAGAAGAAATGTTAGTCCGAAGTTCAATTTTCAACATGTAATATGAAAAAGAAAGCTGAAAACATGAATGGTTACTTACCTATCTCCCTCGGGTCGAAGCAGGACGGAAGGCTAACGTGGGCTTGTCGCGCGGGAGGCGCGTGATCCGCGCTTGTAGGGCTTCCTCGGCTCGCTGCCCTCCCCGCCCCGTCCTCCCGCCCCCGTCCTCCCCGCCTCTGTCCTCCCCGCCCAGTCTGGTCGCCAACCTCCTCGTCAAACGGGCGTGCGGTAGCGGGAGGTCTACCCCGCACGTGTCGGCCACCGTCACGTGCTCGTCGACCTCCCGCTCGTCGACCTCTGGCACGTCCTCCTGTCTCCTCGACCCGTACGCCGACTTGGCGTTTCTCACCGGTCTCTTTGACCGGTTTCTCCCCCGGCATTTTGTCCTACACCCGCAATGACAAACATTAAACCAATTAGCTCAAATAATCGATAAGTAATTGTGAAGAGATGCAAAATTAACGAAACATAAATGCAAAGTAATAATAATAATAATAATATTGTATTACATGAACTAGAAACCGAAGTACTCATCGTCACTATCGGCATTGTCATCACCATTGTCTTCACCATTGTCGGCATCTTGCTTTCGTCATCACTATCAATATTGTCAAAACCGTCCTCGTCTCTCCCTGTTGTCTCCTCACCACCTCCATCGTCCTCAACACCTTGTTCGCGAAGAGCCCTCCATTTCTCAAGCATCATTAGGTCTTTAGCATCTTGCACCACTTCTCCCTCGTCGTCGTCCTCATCGATGTCGTTGTCTTCGTCCATGGCCATCGGCGAAAGAATGTCTATCTCCAAACGCCCATCTAGCCCCTCGGGTTGATAGAACTCTCCCGTATCTGCCTTTGGGTCGAAGTCGTAGTCATCATCGTTTGGGGCGGGCGTTTTGCCGCGTGGCGATACCAATTGCGCAATATACCAACCTGCAAGCCTCTTGTCTTTTTGGCACGCCCATGGGAGATAATAAACTTGTGTTTTTGCCGGTGAGCCACAATATAGAGATCATCTCCTTTATAGACGGAATCTGTCGAATTTTGACTATTCCGATGTCATCGGCTCTTCTCGTCACATGAGGATCAAACCGAGTGGCATTTGAGCAGCCTGAGGCTTGAGCTTTGGGGCCCGGGAAGTCGAGCTGGTATATTTCTTCGACTATGCCATAGTACTCGAGCTTATCGTTGCCGCTCGTTCGGACTCCTGTGCACGTGGTCTTCGAGCCCGGGCCTTTTCTCCTCGTAGCTTCTTGTGAAAGCGATACCCATTAACATCAAATTTGTGAATTCGGTGACCTAATCGAAGCCACTAGCAACCTTGTTTCAATTCGCGGGCATTTCCCCATCCGTGCGTGCACGCAAGGTGAGGCCACTTAGATAGTTACATTAATCGCTCCTAGGAGCAACTCAAAGATGGAGCGAGGTAAGTTGGATGTTACCTTTGTATGCATCCACCCAATAAAATCGGGCTGGCGGTTTTAAGGAAAGCTTCTTCCTCTTGTAACGAGGTAGGAGGCGTATTCCTTTTCGAATTTGCGAATGAACTCCCTGAAAAACAAGACATGAAGGGGTCGGACCGATAGGTGGAGGATATTGACAACGTATGTAACAAGTGCTTTGAGAACTTACACTCGATAAGGAACCACTTCATCAAGGCTCAGGAACAAGTAGAGCATGATGGCACGCCACTCAGAATATTGCAACGTCTTTGGGTTACAACGCTGCCCCTTCCGAGTTGCCCTCGAAAAGGCTCGGGGTCGATAAGTTCTCGTCCTCGTTGTAACGAGGGAGTGGATGCATGTAGTGAAGGTTCTCGGTATAGTACGCCTTTGTGAAGTTCGACACCTCCTCCACTCTTGCTGCCTCCGCCACGGAAGCCTCAATTACGGCTTTATTTCTACACTTTTACGAAGAATCTTTAGACACCTCTCGATTGGATAGCACCAACGGGCACATGCACGGGACCCCGGCCCGTGCCTCACGTGGTAGGTGCGGGATCGGATCTTTGCATCGGCAAGAAGAAGCCGGGTGGAAAGATCATCTCCAACTTGCGGATCGCGGAGGTGCTTTGTCCTCCATGTCACGAATCACTTCAAGAGATAACTCCTGGCACAAAGGCGGCGGAAGAAATAGCTCAACTCCGCCGGAACGCGCCACACCGGCTCGGGGAGGTATCCACGTGTCATCGCGAGGAAGGAGTCTCTCAATCCATATGTGGAAGTCATGACTCTTCATCCCTAATTTTTCCGGTCTTAGGGTTCACTCCCCCTGCTCGGGTTCGCCGCATACCCATCGGGGAACAATATCGTCTCCATCCTTTGCATCACTTCCTTCTGTCGGGCCTTTTCGGGATGTAATCCGCCGGGCCCCTTCTCCAAGTCTTTGGGAGCGGGGGCTTCATCACTAGCTTGGGTGTCGTCGCGGAGCGCCTCGACGTCCGAGTCTAGCCTTAACATTGTCCTTTGACTTCTGTTTTATGTCCATGAGTGTTCCCCAAAGTGCCTCGGCGATGTTCTTTTCAGTGTGCATCACATCGATATTGTGTGGAAGAAGTAGGTGCTTGTAGTAGGGGAGCCTAGTCAAGCCCGAAATATGGGTCCACATGTGTTGCTGACCATATCCAATGAAGCCTTTTTTGTCTTTGTCCATTTTGAGAGCCTGTAACTCGGCGAGGACCTGTTCACTGCTCATAATCTGAGGAATAGGGTTGGTGACTTCAAGGCCTTTCGTGAAGTGTTGGGTGTCAAGTCTCAATGCATGGTTCTCTGGCAGGAATTGGCGATGTTTGTCAAACGAAGAGTACTTGCCACCCTTTTTCAGCCAGGTGAACAACACAGAATCCTTGCATACTGGGCAAGGGAACTTCCCATGAACACACCACCCGGAGAATGTGTCGTACGCCAGGAAGTCATGCATTGAATAGAGATACCAAACATGCATTGTGAAGTTCTTCTTTGTAGCTCGGTCGTACGTCCTTACCCCCTTTTCCCAAGCATGCTCCAATTCATCCCACAGTGGCTGCATGAACACACCCATATTGTTGCCCGGGTGTCCGGGTATTATCGGCGACAATAGCACGTTCTTGGGTTCAAACATGACGCCTTGGTAAGGGGGAGGTTGAGGGGATCACGAACACGGGCCAACAAGTGTACGGGCCGCATGTGTTCCATACGGCTGGAACCCATGCATTTGCTATCGCTACACGTACATTCCGAGCTTCCTTAGCTTTATCGGGATCTTGGACATCGAAATCTTGCCATGCCTCGGCATCCGGCAGGTGTGCCATCTTGTCTTGTATCTTTTGCCAAACTTGTGCCATATCATCGCTTCGCCAACTCCTCTATCATGAACATCCTTTGGAGCCTTGGAATGAGTGGGAGGTACCGTACGACCATCTCGGGGATCTTAGACTGTTCCTTCTTGCCATCACCCTTGTCCACCTCCACATACCTAGAGGCTTTGCACTTTGTACAAAGTGCGTTGCGCCTCTAGTTCTTTTCCCCTAAATAGGACGCACCCATTACGACAAGCATGGATCGACTCATACGGCATCTTAAGTGCACGGGAGCTTCACCGACTCGTACGTGCTCTTCGGCGGCGTGTGGTCATCCGGAAGCAAGGAGCCCACCACCGCCAACGGGAGATTGAATCCGTCTCGGCTCGGGCTCAGCTGCGACTTCAACCCTAGAAGACGTCCAATGGCATCCAGTGGGACTTTGTTGTCTTCTCATGAAGGGGCTTCGTGCCGAAGACATCATTTCATAGAACGCCTTTGCGGTCTCCTCCGGATCCTCCTCCACCAAACCTTCATTGCCACGGCCCTCGTTAAAGTCTACCACCATGACGGCCACGCCGGCATCTCCCTCAAACTCATCGAGGCGTGCTCTAACCTCCTCCTCTCTAATGGTAGCTTTCGGTTCACCATGGAAGATCCACCTCTCGTAGTTTGCCACATATCCATGCTTGAGAAGATCTTTGTAGACATCCTTGAATACTTTTCTTTTTTGGTTCTTGCGGTCATTGCATGGGCACCGCGCTGATCGAGACCCTTTAGGAGTCGGGCCAAATGCTTTACTCGGGAATTCATTGGTACCATGAACCCATTCGGGACTCGCCTCTTTTTGGTCCAGCCCTTGTACATCCACTCACGGCCAGCCATCTTCGTCATTCGCCAAAGTGAGGGGGTAATGAAACCAACATTTGCATGTACAAGGCGTTCCTACCATCTAATAGGTGAAGGATAGGTCCTAATCCCACCCGCGGATGCGTAGATGAGGTTAGCTTCCATGCTCGCTCACGCCGAGACGGAATTTCGGCGGCACCTCCCATTTGTTCTCCCGATACACGTCCCGGTGTGGGGAGAGTGTGTATCCGGAGAACAACGGGGGAGTCTTGCGAAACTCCGGCTCGGACGGGAGCGGAACATGGAGGCTAACCCATCTACGGATCCGCGGGCTGTCCAAGAAACGTGGACAATTCGAAAGAGATACCGTCGCAGATATGCAGCGATCGGCATACCAACGACCGCGTATCCCTTTCGGACGGAGACGCCTAACTCGTTTACGTCATCTACGACCAACAACTATAAGGAAGAGAGGTGAATATTTATACCTAGGGTGGCGGTGGAGACGAGGCTAGCGGTGCGGTGGCGGCGGCGGCGTGGCGGCGACACGGCCCCGACGAAGACAATCGGCGTCGCCAAGCTACTCGGGGAACACCGCAAAGAAAGAAAGAGAAAAACAATATCAGCACAAAATTTCGGCAGAACCTCCCCTGCACGGGGAGGTTCACAAAACCTGCAAGAAAGAAAGACGGCTCGATGGCCGACAACACATATACGGCACGAAGGCCGTAAACAACACATACAGGGCACGAAGGCCACACCTGCACAATCTAGGCACGAAGGCCGTCAACAACACATACGGCACGAAGGCCAATATCAATTCAATGTGCTATAGCAATATATGACATTGTGGATACAAAATTTACCAAATAAAGAGGAATACGATAACGAAAAGATGATATATATTGCTTAACAGTTTCACACCTTGTTATTCATCACCTTAGTTCTATATAATATTTTTAAAAAGCATTGGCATTCATGGAAATAATTAGGACCCAGACATTGTCATTCATCGAAACAATGGAAATCCAACAAAGGGCCGTAATCTTACCCGTCTTTGTGCAGTTCGTGCAAGACCAAGCCGGGCGCCACGGGGACGGGGCGGTGCCGCAGTACACGCCACAATGCCGCAGCGGTCCTTCGGCCGGAGCGGCGCTTCGGCTGTCTTGAGGCGGCCGGCCCGGCTTCCGATCACGGCGTCGGGCCATCCTCCCCTTACGGCCGGCCCCCCGCCATGGAGGAGAGAGGACGAGGCGGAAGCTGGCCGCGACTCGCAACGGAGAGCGGCGCAGTCAAGGGTGCGGGGACGGCCGAGGCGCGGACCAAGGAGGGGCCGAGGACCGGCGGGACGGACCGGGCGAATGGCAGGGACCGGGCGGCGCGGACGACGGATCGGGCCGGGCCGCGAGCCGGCTGGCCGGGTCCGGGCGGGGCGGCGCGGACGGCGGATCGAGGCCGGGCCGGCGAGCGGGGCGGGCCGGGCGGGACCCGGGCGGCGAATGGACCAGCGGATCGAGGGGCCGGGGGGGGCGCGTGGCGGAGAAGGCGCGCGAGCGGCGGCGGCCGGCGGACAGTGAACGGCCAGGAAGGCGGGCCGAGAATGCGGCGGGGAGGGAGGGCGGCGAAGCGGCGGCCGCCGGGCGGTGGTGGCGCGTCAGCGCTCGGGCGGCGGGTGGCGGCGTCGGGCGGCTCGGGAGGAGGAAAGCGAGAGATAGGGTTGGGCGAATGGGCGTGCGCCGGCCCAAAAATGATGTGGACACCTTTGCCGACCGCCGTAGCGATCGGCAAATCGAGCAAGGTGGTCCACGTGGGCCGCCACCGGAGCCTCTTTGCCGAGCACGACTCCGTGTCGGCAAAAGGCCGCTATGCCGACCGCTTTGTCCGCGATCGGCAAGGACCCGCTGCTGGCTTTGCCGACAGGCGTCGGCAAAGAATTTTCATAATTCTTGAGAATTTTGGCTCCAAATTTTTTTCTTTGGCCTAAATAAATAATTTTCAATCACATATCATAATTTGGGGTTTTTTTCAATATTTTGCTATATTCCGTTGATTTATTTTGTTTCCTTGCATTTTCCGGGCATAATTCAAGTTTGAACTGCAGGTGCATTAAATATCGGAACGTAGCCATTCGAAAAATGATATTGATGTTGGAGAGTGTATTTTGAGGCTGTGTGCAGAAGCTCACCCAAAAGTTTGAAGTCCTTGTCCATGGAACAGGAGTTTCCCGACGTGTTAGAGGTGTTTTTTAATTATATAAAATCCAAACGAAGTCGGAAAATCACGAAACTGGTCGAGGTGTCGTGTTATCGAATGTGGACACTATGATTAAAATTTGAAAAAGTTTGGAGCAAGTTGCAACGTCGGATGTTCAAAACCCGAGACCTCTCCACATGTGATCACATGTGATCACATGTGAGAAGGTGCGGGTTTTGAACATCCGACGATCACGCAACTTTTTTGCTCCAAACTTTTTCAAATTTTTATCATAGCGTCCACATTCGATAACACGACACCTCGACGAGTTTCCGTGATTTTTCGACTTCGTTTGGATTTTGTATAATTAAAAACACCTCTAACACGTCTCGGGAAAGTCTGTTCGTGGACAAGGACTTCAAACTTTTGGGTGAGCACTGCACACGGCCTCAAAATACACTCTTCAACATGAATATCATTTTTCGAATGGCTACGTTGGATATTTCATGCACCTCGGTTCAAATTTGAATTATGGCGGGAAAATGCAAGGAAACAAAAGAAATCAACGGAATATAGAAAAACTATTCAAAAAATCACGAAACTCTCGAGGTATCACGTTATCACATGTGGAGGCTAGGAAAAAATTTTGATGAAGTTTGAAGCTAGTGGCCACGTAAAATGTACAACACTCACACTTGTAAAAAAAAAATCTTTGCCGACTGCCTCACGGCGTGGCAGTCGGCAAAGAAGACGCGCTGGCGGGCGGTTAACCTAATCGTTAGGTTTGCCGCTGCTTGTCCGGGTGATCGGCAAAGACCTCCTTTGCCGACGCAGTCTAAGATTTGCCGCTCTTTGAAACCAAGTGGCGGTCGGCAAAGGTCACCCTTTGCCGCTTGCCTTACTTTTTCCAGCTGCTGCAATCCGGGCGTCGGCAAAGGGCACCCTTTGCCGACTGCCTTCGACTGCCGCGGGTGAGGGAGGCGGTAAATCACCTCTTTGCCGACTGCCCTGGCCTTGGCAGTCGGCCAAATGCCGCGGCAGTCGGCAAAGAAGCCGTTTCCCGTAGTGGTATGAGATGGTCGATGATGGTACCTTCTATCTTAATGGGTTCTGGAAACATATATTGGTTGCTATTTGATTAGATATGGTTCTAGAAATGGTGTTTGTATGCAGCAAATTTCTCGTTTCCTTGTCAGTCTATTTCGTGTGTTAAATGGAATGAGTTGCTATATATATGGTTCTGGAAGCGTATTTGACTTCCTTTCTTTGCCAGCGTCTGCTTTGTTTGGAAAATGTACAAGATGTTGCAGCATGTGTAGTAGAGATCAGTTGCCACATTTGATCCATCTAATTTTAATGAGTCATTTAAGTGTATCCTTTGAATAAATATTGCTATAGGAACTATGGATTGAGAATGTTAGTTTCTATACACATTAATTACTCTTGGAATGTACAACTAGAAACCATCCATTGGGACTGCCCTCAGAATGGGGTGGGGGCGGAGCAGTGATCAAATATTTAATATTTAAACAAATTAACACATTATGTAATTGATCAGTGCAACCTCGCACATGATCACTAATCGCTACATAGAAAATTCAAACCACGCACTGTACTTATGTTAAAGTTATATACATAAATAATTAAGATATGGATGAATGCATGATTTTTATTACTAGGTACTAATAATGGATGATGGAAGGCTAGGAATTAATGTAGCTGGGAGCTTGCATCACGATTCATCATGTGGATATGGTAGCCTGGTTTGTTTCGCAACTTTACTTATTACCAATGCAGATGCGCACGTCAAGTACGTCAAGTGCGTGCAGTGCTAATAGGTGCTGAACCGTTCACTTTCTTGGGTAGTTTGGATTGCATTGCAATGTAGCCTGGTCTCTGTCATTGTTTTTTTTTTTTTTTAGACACGAGGCAACCCCATTTCCATTATAGAGAACGGAAATACAGAGCATCTTTAGGAGATGTTTTAAGGCAGCAAGCAAAAGAGGAGACAGATCTAAGAAGAAACGTTCTAGCCTCTAACTCAAGGCGACAACTGCAGCGACAAAAGCGAACAAACTGCGCTTAACCGCCAGCGCAAGAGGAGCAAGCAGAATCTACACTAAGCAAGAAATAGACACTGCAAACGGCAGTTACAGCATTTTCAGTCAGCGCGTAAGTGAAAGCATTTGGCTTTTGCTCCTTTTTTGTCTTGTCCTTCCTGGTACCAGCTCGGGGTCTTCACTTGTCGCCATCCTGAGGAGCTGCGCCACCCTTGTTCCCTGCATGCTTGTTCTTCTTTTCTGCAATGAGCTTCATCGCCATCCTGACCATGAGGTCAACTCCTTCCTCCATTGTTTTCCTGTCACTCTCAGAATACAAACCTGCCCAGAATTTTATCAAGGCCGCAGTTAAGCAAATGATCTCCATAGGTGACTTAATAATTTTTTTCTCGAAGCAAGCTCTGTTTCTCATCTTCCAAATAGCCCAACAAACGGCAGCAACACCTATTGTATGAACCCCCCCCCCCCATTTGGAAGCCATTTCTTTAACCAAAGCCAAGATTTACAGGAATGTCAGTAGCTCCTATGCAATGAGCTACCCATCCCCAATACAGATCTGGCTATATTACAGGTGAAGAAAAGATGATCAATGGATTCATTACAATCACAAAAGTAGCAGGTAGGGCTCCCCACCCAATTTTTCCTCAGCAGATTATCTTTGGTCAAAACTACCCCATTAGTTAGTAACCACATAAAATACTTGATCTTTGGCGGGATCTCCCCTTTCCAAATGTGTTTAAGATATATCCCTTCATCACCAAAGCATAGAGAATTATACATTGACTTTACAGAGAACTTCCCTTTGTTGTCCCACTTCCATTTAATCTTATCCACTACCGTACCCAACTGATAAGCTTCTACCAGTTTCCATATATTATTCCAAACTTCCCTAAGCTCTCCAGGCAACCATCTTCTAAATGAAATGGTTGTCTCACCATTTTTGACATTCTTAACATAGACTTCTTTCTGCTCACATAAAGCAAAAAGTTCAGGTATGACCAAGGTTAAAGGTTTGTCAAACAACCAACTATCTTGCCAAAACCTAGTCATAGAGCCATCACCAACAACTACTTCCCTGCCTCTAAGGTATAGACCCTTAGTTTTCAGCAGATCAGCCCACATGGGTGAATCTTGGATTTTATGGCTAACTTCATGAATAGAGTGTCTAGATAGATATTTAGCTTTGACAATATCTTGCCAAAGCCCTTTTTCAGCCTCCAATTTCCACCACCACTTGCTAATTAAGCTGATGTTTAGCTTAGTTAAGTCCTTTATGCCCACTCCACCTCTTCTCTTACTTTTGCATATTTTCTCCCATTTGATTAAATGGTATTTCTTTTTTGTCCCCCCACCTTGCCAGAAAAATGTCCTCCTTATCTTATCTATCTCTTTAATAGTTGTTTTTGGCAAGAGATATACTGACATGTGATAAATGGGGAAGTTACTTAAACATGCACTGATTAGGGTGGATCTTCCAGCCATAGTCATTGTGCCCCCCTTCCACACATCAAGCCTCTTATGACACTTGTCAGTTAGAGGTTGCCAATCTATGACATGCAATTTGCTTGGGCTAATGGGAACCCCAAGATATTTAATTGGGAAAGACCCCATTTGACAATTGAATATCTCTGCATACTGCTCTCCCCAATTTCCTTCATCATTTATCATGACAATTTCACTTTTATTGAAGTTTATTTTCAACCCAGCAATCAATTCAAAAAGATACAGCAAGAGCTTCATATTCCTAGCCCCCTCCAAATCATGTTTCATACACAATATGGTGTCATCCGCGTATTGGAGAATAGCCACCCCTCTAGGTATAATGTGCTCAATCAATCCAGTGAACGGTCTCTGTCATTGTTGGGTAATGAGAATCTCTCTTTTCATGATCCTTGTCCCGCTCACCAACAGCGTGCGTGCGTCTCATCAAATCTTGGCAGTTACATGTATGGTCATCAACCTGATGCAAGTATTACTGGTACGTGCACGTGTCGGATCACATATCCCAGATCCTGATCCTTATGGGCGCCACGTCGCGCCGGCCGGCGCACCACGTGAGACGCTAGTCGCTTCCGGCTAAAAAGCCCCAGCACCCCGGACCCGGACTGCCCTTGTAAGCTTCCCCTCCCTGTTCGCTCCACTCCACTCTCCATTGCCTCTCTGTTCTGCGCCACGCCAAGCGCCTCGCTAGCTGGCCGCCGTTTAGCCGCAGCGACGTCGCTGGCCTCGGCTTGCCGCCCTGCGCCGCCAAGCCCTGTCTACAGCCTCGCGACGACGAGCACACCGCTGCTGAGCTGACGCCCTCGGCCGCGACCCATCTGAGGCAAGGCCACGTCGTCGTCTTCTTCCTTGACGCTGCGACGCCCAGAACCAAACCTTCCTCTCGACCTCCCCGCAACGGCCTCGTCGTCAAGCCACGAGACCTCGGCGACGGCGACTTCGCGGCCTCGCGACGCCGCAGAACCCAAGGACACGGCGAGGCGAGCACGTACGCCTGTTCCGCCACTTCCTCGCGACGCCGCCGGACCAGCTGTGCCTGTACGCGCGCGACGCACTGAAAGCCGCGTGCGCACGACGCCAACTTGGAACCATCCGCAGCCACGGCGACCGCGTCGCCAAGCGACAACCCGGTGAGACGCTCCATAAACCCCCTCAAGCTTCGACCTTTTCGGTACCTGTTCGACGATCTAGCTCACCTGATCTATCTTCTTCCGTGATGCACGACGCAGCAGGCACGGTACGGTACTGCACCAGGACCGATCCTGCTGTCGCCGTCCAGGACCTACTCCATCCCGACCACGAAGCCAACCGCGACGTCGACCGTTCGAGTCTCTTCGCCGAGCGCCCGGCATCGCCTCTCGGAGCCCTTCTCGCCAACAGCCGAGGACCTCGTCGGCGCTCTCGTTCCCTACGTCTCGGCAGCGCCGAGCCCGCCAACGGCCTCGCCAAGCCGTCCGCTGACGCGACGCCTGACGCCGCGTCGAGCCTTCAGCTCGACACCACGCGTTCTGACTCCGACGAGCCCCCGGTGAGCATGCCCACCCCTGCCTTTTTAAGATGCCTTGTTGCCTGCTTGTCCCGGTGTTTGAAGCCGGCTCTGTCCCCACGCTTCGCCGCGGCCGGCGGAGGCGCCTAGCCCCGCTGTATACAAGCACTGCCGCAGCGGCCGTTCACACCACGACGCGTCGGCGTCACAGCGCCATCACAGCCAAGACAGAGCGAGCCTTGGATGCCGTCTCTGTTTGCCGGCCGTCGAGCCGCTGTCACGAACCATGGCAAGGATCGACGTCGGCACCCACACAAAGCACGCCTTCCTCATCCTTTGGGAAGGACGGCACAACTCCAAACCTTCGGCCTTTCCTCCTCCTTGCCGTTCCTGGCCGGCGCGCACCCCGCCCTGGTTCACGGACCTGCACGCCGCAGCTGCTCAGGCACCTGCACGCCATCGACGGCCACTCAGGGACACTGTCGTGGACGTCTCTGTCCTCGCGAGTCGCGACGCAGTCACCGGACACCCGGAGCTGCACCGAACCGCCACCGGCCGTCGAGCCGTTGGTCTTTTCCACTGCCCCGCACAAAGGCACTCTCCCGGCGGTGCCCACACTGCACAGACGCAGCCAAAGCCTGACCTTCTCAGCTGTTCTCCAACCTTGCCGACCCGGCCGTCGAACCGTTTCCTGTTGAGAGCCAGGGACTGACGCCGCCGATGATGGTCACAAGCTCTCGCACACGCCACCGTGCGCCGCGTACAAGCTGTCACCGCGGCCGAGCGCGAGAGCTCGGCGAACACCACATACCAGTCTCCTGACCCTGTGCTTGCCCACAACCGAACACGACCACGCTCTGTTTGGCCGCAGAACGGTCAGCAGTTTGTCAACCTCTGCGCCGAACCGCCTGCTGCGTCTCCAAGGCCGCGTCCATGATCGGGCGACGAGCAGACGCCCCCGAGCATGACGAGCTCGCGTGGCCCCAACGTCGAACAACCGCTGAGCGCCTTTGCTCCTGTACCCTGCCCGGAGCCATGACGAGGAGTCGAGGACGCTGTCCACCTCCACTATCATCACTACCAAGGTCCAGAGTGGTGCCATACTGCCATGCCTTCTGCTCTGCTCGAGCCTAGCCTACAATGCCCAAACATCACACGCACAGCACAACAGCAGCTTGCTGGTTGCTGCTTTGTGCTTTGCAGTCCACCCCAAGGCGATCGAAGCCTTTCCTGTTCGCCACTGCACGCCTGCGTTTTTACCGATGAGATCGAACCGACCGGACGAGGCCGGAAACGGTTTACCGGCCGGTAAGTCCGGTTACCGGCCGGAAACCGGACAAATTCAAATTTGAATTTGCGCGCGCTGTGGTTCGGTTTCCGGTCGGTTTACCGGCCGGTTTGTGGCGGTTACCGGCCGGTTTTTTCCGGTAACCGCTGCAAGCTGTTTTTTTTTCTTGAATAAACATTTTTTTGGGTAGTTTTTCTAAGACTTTATTAATGTTCACATACAACACAATGCGGTGATGCTTAAATAGCATAAGTCACTAAAGCAACAATATTTAGTCGAATATAAATACATAGTCGGTTAGAACTACAAACCGATACGTAGTCTCATACAAATAAATCATCGCATACAAATACAACCACATCGTCGCATACAAACACAACCACATAGTCTCATTCACTCTGGAGGATGTATGGGAAGACCCCATATCGGCACGACGCTTCATATTCGGCGGTGGACATAAGAGAGATACCTTGCACTCTAAGCAGTTCAGCCTTGTATTGTTGCCAAGTTTGGCCCGTCCATGCTGCTGTTGTCTCCCAACCCTGAACTAATCTTCTATAAAACTCAGGGTCTTCCCATTCAAACACCCATTTATTACCAGGCTGCACGCTCGCGTCAGGAATGGGATAGCTATAAGTAGGCTGTGAGGTATCACTGTAGGAGGAAGAAGAGTACTGTGGGGTGTCGTAGTCCGTCGGTCCTCGTGATCTCCTATAAGATGACGGTTGCCCATGGTCACGGTCTTGAGTACAATGTGTGAAGTCGGTCTCGCCTGCAATCAACCATAATTAGTAGGCATTGACAGAAAAAACTGTGCGAATGTAGGTGCAATGGATACCTGTGAAATGAAGACCTGCATAACCAGGATCAGCAGCACCACTACCACCACCACCACCACCACCTTCATAGCCACCACCACCACCTGCATACCCACCACCACCGCCACCTTCACCACCACCGCCACCGCCACCGTCACTGTCATCGTCAGTACTGTCAGAGTCACCACTAGCACGAGCCTGGCTATCCTCAGAATAGTATGGCTGGGTCTGCTGCTCATCCTCAGTCTACGTGTCGGGGGTCACCGGCTTTCCTTTTCCTTTTTTTCTTTTTTGACCCTTAGGAGACGACATGTGCATCTTTCTCTTCCGAGGTGATTTGGAACCCACATTGTGTTGGGCCCAATCACCGACGTTATCATGCCCGTAGCCCGACGTAGATCGTCTGGGTCTATTTGGTCCCTTGCCAACACAAACAAATCGATCACGCAAGTCAAAATACAAGATGTCATATATACCCAACAAAGACTTTTTTATGTATATAACGTACACGACAACATGTGATGGCGGAGGACGTCGGCTTCGTCGAGAATCCTCATCAAGGACCGGAGAACTGTTGGATCTACCATACTCCATCCATTCCCTAATCGGCGAAGCGAAGGAACCTGTAAATTGGTGCAACTGTTTCACAGATGTATCCCAATCCATCCCACCACTGCACGTTTGACATCCTTGACCGAGCATACCGACCTTCATCTCGTATTTGCCGACTTGCTTGACAAAAACTCGGAGATGCCATCCTTTGCATGAACTACGAACGTTTACGACGAAAGCTCTCTAGAAACATGTAGTTGGTCCCAAATCTAGTGGCACACCACTTGACCAACTCACCGCCGATTGCTTTCCTCATCATTGCATTCAACTTATTATTGTTGTGCAACCAAGTTAAAATTCGCTTGCATGATTTTATCATACCTGCATGATCGTCCCTTTTACCAATATCCTTCAACATCAAGTTGATGGTGTGTGCCAGACAGAGTGTCCAAACAATGTATTCAAACTCATCTTTCAGAGCGTTGCAAGCTTTCTTGAAGTTGGAACCATTGTCGGTGACCACATGGACAATATGCTCAGCGCCAATCTCACGCACCACCTTGCGAATCTCCTGAAAAAGAAGCACAACATATTAGCCTCTTGTATGTATCCGCAGAAAAAATGGATAAGAAGACAACAATGTTTAGGAGCTACCGAGTACAGATAGTCCGCATCTTGAGTTAATCCAGTTGCATCAATAGATTTGTGAAACCATGTGATCCCATTGCAATATATCAGAAAGTTTATGACACTCATTCTAGTGGGGCCAGTCCAAGAATCACACATCAACGTGACGCCAAAGGTGGGCCACTCGGTCTGAAACTTTGCGTACCTAATCTGCAAGTCTTTTTCATTCTGATCGAGGTACTTGCCATCAATCTCTCTTCCAGTGGGTGACATGATGCCTTCACCTGAAACCATAGGCAAATAATGAGAATATGCAAAGATAAAAAATGCCAGAATCTACAACTATAGGTACTTACCATGCTTCGTGTCTCTCGGACCGCACCGACAAAGTAGGGATTATGCATTTCTTCCGGGATTCCTATGTAATGGAACCACTTTGACCAAGCTTTACCAATTGCTTCCTTTGCATTTTCCCCTTATGTGTCCACTTGCCGGTATCAATCCTTGGTTGGTATATTCCTCTACTCCACCCATTGCCGCATTATAGTCGTCCACCACCACAGGAGTCTCCTCCTGTGATCCCGCTCTTCTACTAAACATCCTCCCGAATAGGATTCCCCCACGCGAACCACCACCACCACCACCACCACTACCACTACCCTCCATGCTCGTAATGACCTCCTCTGTCGAACAGTTTGTTTGTAGTCATATTGTGTTCTCGACATGTTCATTGCTGCCTGCATCTGAGCCTCATATTCCTCATCACCAAGGGGCTGGTTTCCCTGTTGTGCAGCCGCCTCCTGTGCCAGCTTTACTTGAGCCTGCTCATTGGTTCTTTCCGTAGTTCTGTCAAGCTCTCGCCGATAGTAGGCACGCACATCTGGTGGCACTCTGTTGCAATGCACGACATCCGCCCCGCGCCCTGCCAAATGCTGCTTGAATCTAGTGCAACCACCGCCATGTTTCGTCACTTTACAGTAATTGCAATACCATCCAGGAGCAAGGTTTTGACCATGCTCCCATACACGATCGTGGGGTCTGCCCGACATTGTCTACCTACATGAACGAACAACAACATAGGCATACCAATATATAAAAACACCAAGTGCACAAAATGTATGTCAAGAATATATATCAAGTCCCTAAGTCGCTAAGTCACAACTAAATTCCATGTATCTCAACAATATATAAAAAAAATACATGCATCCTACCCCAAATCCTACCTAAATCATACCCTACACTATAAAATCCTACCTAAATCATAGATCGGGCCCAAAATCATACTAGCATTTCCTACCTAAATCCTAGAGCCAAAACTACTCTAAACAAAAAAAAAGGCTTACCTACCCCAGGCGGTTCCCACGCTAACCGCTCGGTTTACCGCCCAAACTGAGCGGTTAGCCGCCAAACCGGGCCGGTCTCGGGCGGCGCGGCGCGGTGATAGCCGGGCGACCCGCCGGTGAACCCGCCCCTCCGCGGCGGTCGGGACGGCGGATGGCGAGCCCGGCGCGGTGGCGACTTCCCGGAGAGCGCCCCCGCGAGTGCCGGCGCCTTATGCGCCCTCCCGGGCGCCTATTGGGCCTCATGGGCCTTAACGGGCCGCGCCGGGATTTTTCTAACGAACTGAAATTTGAATTTTTTTTTTCATATCAAACGAGTTCCAATTTGAAAAATTTTTACACCATTGGGTTCCATAATCCATGAGCTATTTTTAGGAATTTTTCAGCATTTTTTTAAAAAATTTGAATTCAAATTTGGGCGGTCCGAACCGGAACCGGACCGGCCCGGGAAGGTCGGTAACGGTTTACCGACCGGTAAAAAAAACGCAGCTGCACGCACACACAGCCAAGACACGAGCTTAATTTCACCTGTTTGCCAACCTATGGCCGACCACGGCCATCGCCGTGAGCACGCCCACAACTGGCATGCGGCGCCGCGCGGCAACATCGGCACGTCGCCATGCCATGCTACCTTCAGCTAGCTCTGGAAGCCTTTCGGGTGCTTGGTCCACTCAAACACATGCCTTACAAACATGTGAACATCATGGTGCCCACCTTAGCCACCTCGCCAGACCTTGCAACCACCTCTGGCCACCTACAACTGGTCCTGGCCAGCCACAGCAACCGCTGCAGCTGGCTGGCCTCAGCTGGACGCGGCTTGCCTGCTGTCGGCCACATCAGGCTGCTGCTAGCTACAGATGGCCTGCACAGAGATGTCTCCGACAAGCCCTGGCACTGTCACGACTACCACATACACAAAGATTCTCTTTTATTTCATTTAGTATTATAAAATCTAACTTTTTGGGGTTAGTCGTGCAACTACTAGCAAAACCATTTTGTTCTTCATCCATCAACTTCCTCACATGTTTTTCTTTTGTTAGATTATGGATGCAGTCATGATGGGGGTTAACAGGAACTAATGATGGTTGCGCCAATGACTGTGGGCAAATATGGTCATCTATCATCATCTGACCGCTATGACCGTACGCTAAATGGTAATAATCTCTTCCAGCTGTTTTCTTTCTTATTGATCATCTCCTGCTGCTTAGTTTTCCAGGCATGTAGGTCTTTAGTTTTTTAGATATACACCATTTCAGTTGATGAACAATAGCACAATATATGCATGATATGTATCACTAGGATGGTCTGCTAGAGTGTGTACAGGCACATGATTAGTACGTACCAACAATTACATTGCAGAAACTTTAAGCATGACCTCTGAATTATATATACTTTGTTAGTTAGTTGTAAAATTCAGAATTAGATAAGTCCTACATAATTGGTCACCCTGATTTAGTGTTCTGCAGATACATTGTGCACTTAACCATTCACATTTAGTAGTGAATGAAAGTACTAAACCTGTACAATAATATACCACATAAATCCACAATAATGGCATGCAAATTTATACAAGATTCTAGAATAAGCAATTTACATGATGACCTCTGTTCAAATACCAATAGTCAAGTAGGAGATGTTGAGATGTGCATACATGCTTCCACACTTTCTTTGATTGCAGACGACTTTCTCTCATCATTATTATTATTGAACACCACACAACCTACTGCATGAAACATGATTGTTAATTGCTAATACGGCGTGGGACGTCATGTCTTATTCTAGAATATGTGATTAAATACTGCAATGACACAAAATTCAGATATACCACATAGTGGCTTATTGCTGGTTACTATAATGATTACAGTTACACTATAGTGCTAGTTCCAAATAGCCTTCCAAAATAAAATGGACAGTGAGGATATCTCCAAGAAACTATGCCACACTATACCTATCTAAATATCTTATAAACGATTTTAGCTGGAGAGAACCACACTTCTAATTATCAAGTAATGACAGCCGCCTGATGGCTTATTGGTTAATGATATTGTCTGGTAGTAGAGCGTTGATGCGTGCACTCAATCCGTGTGCCAGTGACCTAGATGGCTCGATGGCCACACTCGGCCACATGTTAAAAAGATACATGACACAACATCATTTCTACATTCTATACAAAAGGATTAGTTTTTATGAAATTAAATCCCTACACCATAGAAGGGTTCCACTATTTTCTCTCTCAGAGTTTCTAGAAACCCTAAGCCATCATTTGGTACTCTAATATCGCTTCAGCTAGTCCCTAACAGGGGCCCATGCATGGGCACGGTCTAGTATTGGAGAACACTCTATTTAGCTTTAGTTTTGATCGCCTTTATTTAGAATTCAGTGGTACTTGATTTGGGAATCATATAGAGAACACATGCCTAGAAGAATGATGGACGTTTCTATATATAGGAGCAATAACAATGAAAGGATTGTACCGTGTTGCCCATATAAATGCTAGTATGTAATTAATATACATTTTATTTTGGTACTGTAACAAGGTTTTACCGTTGCCGCCAACAATGGGCCCAGAGAGGACTCGTGCTGCCATGGCTTCTGTCGTTACCTGGCCATGGCAGCAAGGTACCCCTACGCGTGCCTCTTCCTCTTCGCAAGCTTCTTGGCATGTGTTGTCCGAGAAAGCCAGCTCATGCAGGCGGAGGGTGTTCTGCGGATAAGCATGACATTCTTTGTATCCTAAGAATATATATTTCGTCCATGAAATGCTTTCTGACTTATAATCCTTTATATATATATATATATATATATATATATATATATATATATATATATATATATATATATATATATATATATATATATATATATATATATATATATATATATATATATATATATATATATATATATATATATATATATATATATATATATATATATATATATATATATATATATATATATATATATATATATATATATATATATATATATATATATATGGTGACCTTAACAAAATCTCCATCAGCTGTTCTACGCGTTCATGTCTCTTACGACCATGTTCGCTAAAAGCCTTGAGGATATTAGAAGCATATGGCACACCAAGTTTTGGTTTTTGAAAGGCGTGTATGGTATCCTTCATAGCAAACAGTGCATGTATGGTGGGCATATTCATGATCATTTGGTACGCGCACACCCGGTTCAACATGGTGGCCATTTGCACCACGTTGGTACTTGTGTGCCTCATGCCTCTTATCGCACTAATGTCTAACCAGGTATTTATTTAATTACATATTTCCTTAGAGGTCACCAAATTCTAGGGATTGGAAAAAATAGTGAGTGAAATACCTACGAAACTTTGATTGTGAATTGTGACCCACTGTCCAAATTAGGCCAAGGGACGTTGCCTGAAGCCAGCGCTAGTAGGGCTATATATTCTGTTCCTATGCTGGTCAGCGCTTAGAAGGTAAAATAGCTATACGAAATTATTCCTGATTGATGTGGCTTCCTAGTAGATTGGATCATCTTATATATATGATACAACTATCTTTGTTATTTTTTTGGTGATAAAAAACAGTGAGACAGAGGCAAGCGGCTACCGGAAAGAAAAAGCCATTATAGTTGAAAGTGGAAAACTATGATTGTAAGTACACTGTTTATTCAGTCATACGTTCATTGTCTATGTTGACAATTCATCAAATATTTTATTGATATCTTGAAATTTTGTAGAGTATTGTCTTTGGACTGGTTAGCATCGCTGTAGAAGCTTTTACAACGGGAAGTGACTACAAATCTATGCAGGTATGTTCCTCATTCTAACTAAACAAATCTTCATATCAGTAAAAATACAAAGTTTGTTGTACCACTTAAATAGAAAATGCCTCAAACACTTGCAGTTTGGGAACGCAGTAGCGGAAGATGGCACACACACCATATGGGTATGGACATTTCCACGCTGTCGTCTTTGCTCTGGGATCCATGTACATGGGCATGGTGCTTGTCGGTTGGGACACACACCATATAGTGGGAAAGTAAGTTCACACAAACCCCCTGGTCACAATGGAAAAAATGAAGCAATTTGTTCTTTCATTCTTGGTTGCTTGCTTGATATTTTGCATTTTTACTGTAGGTGGAACGTGGATGTTCGTTGGTTGTGTACTTGTGTACATTGGTGCACATTGTTAATGAGACTCTAGTGGTAGTATCCTTTGGTAAGTGTTGAAAACCCTCCTCGTATGTAGTGCTTACAACAAAAATGTCAAATAGAATGACCACAGTAACAACTAAGTTTTGCTTTTCATACTTCATCTTTGTTTGAAAAGAAACAAATTATATTTCTACTTTTTGACATCTGAATGGTTTTGCATTTGCAGTAGCCATACTGCTTACCAGAACACGTGAAATCGATTGGCTACGACAGCTACTTGCCCGCATATTTGGAATAGGTGGGCCAGCAGCAAGGCAGTGATCAACCCCACCGATGGAGCTGGAGATGGGTCGCCAGCAGCAAGGCGGTGATCAACCCCAACCCATGGAGCTGGAGATGGGTGGCCAGCAGCAACCCATGGAGCTGGAGATGGATACCAAGCCACCTCCTTCGCCGTTGTCACAAGCGCAAACCCCGGATCAAGCCTCATGTTAATGTTGATTAAATGAACGCCCAACATTTCTTGTAACTCCATTCCCTCATCTTCTGTATGTACTCAAGATTCTTGTAACGTAGCATAGAATTATTAGCCTCATGTTAATGTTGATTAAATGAACGCCCAACTTTTCTTGTAACTCCATTCCCTCATCTTCTGTATGTACTCAAGATTCTTGTAACGTATATCACAGAATTGTTTCTAAGCTTTTTTTAAAAGAAGCACTTAACTTATGAATGATGCGTATGCATTGCTTTTATACCTAATAAGATCTTTTAATGTTCAATCAACAGACATGTCATAGATCATCTATTAGCGTAGCTTTTGACCTACAAAAGAAACCATTAGAAATATCCTCCGATGAATGATGGATAGATCTTAATGAACTAATGTGAGTATAAAGATCAAACCCAGCACTCGGTTTGGAGGACGATGTCCTCGCATGGGCTCTGGAGAAGCATGACATGTATTCAGTTCGCTCTGCTTATCGAGTTCTGAAGCAAGAGCTAGCAAATGGAGAAGGCAATGGCGACCACAGGGGAAGCCTCTAGTTCCGGGAACGCTACCATCTGGGAACCGCTCTAGAAGCTTGAGGTGCCGCCTAAAGTTAGAGTGTTTTGGTGGAGAGTGATCCAAAATTTGCTGCCTTCGAAATTAGAGCTGAAAATAAGGCACATTGCAAGAGAAAGTTATTGCGAGATGTGTGGGGGAGGTTATGAGACACTATTCCATGTGTTCTTCTCTTGCCCGATCGCGAAGCAATTCTGGAAGGAGATCAAGAAGGTCATGGGGGTCTCGCTTCCAACCCTGCATCCTTGCACACATGGGCGCTGGATGTGCTGCGACAGGAGCTCTGCACAAAGACTATAGCTGTGGTGGTCGTCTGTGGTGCCTGGTCGCTCTGGACTGGTCGCAACGCATGCCGGCACGGGCGAAGGGCGTGGGAGCCGGGCGCGGCTGCCTATATCTCAACCCTTATGGAGAACATGGCTTCGATGAAAATTCTGAAAGCTCCCACCACCAAGCGTCCTAAGGTGGTCTGGAGGAAGCCAGTGTTAGGTTTTTTCATGGTTAACACTGATGCCAGTTTTGATCAAGAAACGTTCACAGGCAACTCCGGGGTGGTCATCCTAGACCACGACGGCTTGGTGAGGGCAGGCTCGACGAGATGGTTTGATGATATCCCAGACGCGCTAACTGCGGAAGCCGTGGCAGCGAAGGAAGGCCTTGAGCTCGTGGTTGAGTTGGGGCTAGAGCGAGTTGTCCTGGAGGTTGATTGTCAGGGACTCGTCAACCTATTGCAGAGTGCCAACCCGACTGCCTCTACGATTGGAGGTTTGTGTTTTGATATAATGGAGTTAGGCAAGAGTTTTCATGAATTTTGTATTAGTTGGTCCCGAAGAGAGGCGAACTCGGTGGCACACTTTTGTGCCTCGACTGTTTCGGCCATCGATCGTTTTTTCCTTTTGGATTGATTGTATTCCGGAGTGGCTAACCAATCTTGCGGCCACAGGTTGTACTCTTGCTATGAATGAATGAATGAATGAGCTCCATTTACTCAAAAAAAAAAGGAGTATATATGCTTTTTCCAAATGAACCATAACATTGATATTATTGTCCCTGAAGGGGTTTTTCGGCCGAATTTGTCAAGAAGTTTGAGATATAATGAATTCAAACCCAATATCAATGTTTACTGACTTCTATAAACGTGGTTGACCTTTAGACTGTCTAAATTTCAGGATCATCATTCGACTTCCCAAAAGTACTGAGGTAAAAATAAACACAGCAAGCATCTTAGTTTGCTTAATATGAATTTTAAAATTTTCGCTAAACTAGCCACCAAATAGTAAATAAATATATGGTTTTATTTTTGGAAAGAGTCAAGAATGCTTAAGATAAGGCTAAATTGAATTTTCTGCAACGTTTGCACAAATGATTTTAGTTGTTGACACTTTTTATAGAGGTGGCTTAATCAAAATTTTCCTCTAAAAAGACTTCCTACACAGGTCGCTCTAAAAATCGATTATTCAAGGTGGTTGTGGTTTATTTCTGCATCTAGAAATGCCTTTATCTTTACAGACGGGTGAATCTAGAGTCGCTTTAAAATCAATTTCTAGGGACAGCTAGATCTATAATTATCTCTATAAATCGACTTATGGTTGATCTAGAATTGTCCATAAGATAGGTGCAACACAGCAAAATTTATAATTTTCAAACGAGAAGTTGGATGAAGACAAACTTTATATCATATTTGTACACGAAGAGATCGATCTAGAGTTATTAAGGCAAATTTTGCCGTTGGGCATCCAACTTCAATAGAAGAGGATTCATGCGCGTTGTTGCAGGTATGAAGGAGGATTAGAAATCGACTAGAATGGATGATGTGTCTTTGTTGTCGTGATTCTTGTATTAAGAACTTTAATTGCAAATGACTGTGGACTGTTGAGGTGGACAACATGCATTTCAAGATAAATGACAAGTGGCAAATGATAGTGGACTGCTTAGGTGAATGCTTTATGCATGTCAAGAGAAATAAATTGTGGGGTGGTAAGTGGACTGCTTAGGTGGACGTATTGCATGTTAAGAGAAATAGATACCGGTGGTAGTGGACCTTAGGTGGACCTTTTGCATGTCAAGAGAAATAAATAGCGGGGTTTTGTTTTATAAGAGTTATAGATAGATTGGCCAATTCAACCAACGGTGAAATATGTTTAGTCCCATTATGAAACCGTATATATTTGCCGTAACATAAAGCACCAATTATCTTATTTATTACTTAGATTTGAAGAAAAAGGTGCCTTTTATCTAAAAAATGGTAGTTTAGACTTTCCACATACCTTATAAGGGAGAATTGACAATGGAACCTTACAGAGTAGATGAAAAGGGCCACATAGGTAAGCAAATACAGTTTTGGGGCTAGATAGTTAAATTAAAAAATAGTGCCCAGTGAAGCCATACTTTTTTTAGGGCTAGACATGTAACTTTCTTGTAATAATTAATCGGATGCGTGTCAGTGGGGCGTTGCGCTGGGCATAAGCCACATGAAAAAATGATTATAATAAAATTATTATGGTTTGCTTTAAGATTCAGGTATTCTTTTTGAAAAAGATGGGTTGAAACAATTCTCGCTGGTTCCTTCCTGTAAACCTAAAATGGGTGGTAAATTTTATTTCAATTCTCACACAAGCTTAATTGATTTTTTGAAAGAACTGGAGGGCCAGAGCCCCAGCAGAGATTTATTAGAAAAATAAAAAGGAGGTCTTACAACAAAAGGGAGAGCCAAACAATAGGCTAGAGAAGAAAGGCAAAAGAAAGAAAAGAAAAGAAAAAGAGGCTAGGCAGCTAAGGAAAGATCAGGGTACAAAAAAATTGGTAGAGAAGATAAGATCAGACAAGCTGTCTGTTCTAGTCCTTGGCTCCATTGATTAAACAGTACTGAAAGGCTGCTTTTCACTCTGAATGAGACTAGTTTCACTTCTTTGAGAAACCTTCTTTTGCATTCCTGTAAAGTGATTTGATTGTTGTTGAAGATCAACTCATTTCTGGTGGTCCAGATTACCTAGCTCATCAAAATAATTGCTACCATGAAAAACTGAGAGCCGAGCTGGTCTTTTAGGGACTGAAAGTTCTGAAAAGTATCACCATCTTGAATTGTTTCTAAATTTAAGATGCCCCAACATTGTTGTGCAAATTGGCACTCCCAGAACAAATGTTGCGCTATCTCTTCATGTGGTGTTAAGCAAAATTCACAGTCAAAAGAGCTTAGAACCATTCCTTTTCTCCTTAGGATGTTTCTTGTGCTCAACCTATCATTCAGTAGTAGCCAACAGAACACCTTATGTTTGGGCTGACAATAGGATTTCCACAGCCATTTGAAGGTAGGATCTATTGCTTGGTGTCCCATCATGTTCTAAAAAGATAAGTGTATTTTCAAAATCTGTTTTTTTAGGTCAAACTTGTTAACTGTATCGGTAAAGGTACAAACCAATTTTGGAAAGCTGGTTTCGCACACGTGGTTTTATCACCGTGTGTGGGTGCAAGGAGCCAAGGACCTCGCTCTAGCAGTGGCGCGCGTGGCACCACAGCGAGCACTAGGTGCTGAGCAGTGAGCACAGCCTAACCTGGATGCGGCCACGGTGGTGCTCAACTCGTTCGAATCCGACATCATTGCCGGCCGCCACGAGCGCCTCGGCGCTGTGCCCCGGGTGCCAGTTTCCCGGACCGAGCAAATGGTGGGAAAACCGGCCCTGTGCTCACCAGCCGCTAGTCTCGTGCCCCAGGCCCCAGCCTAGCCCATACAGAATTACAGATTCCCCTAGATCCTTGTCCATGATAGAAGCATACAGCTTTGGCGCTGGCAGCGATGGAGGAAAAGACACAAGTAGGTGGAGAATTAGAGATGGACAGAGCCTGAACTGACCCAAATGAACAGAGCGTGTTTAGCACCCTGGTGCTGTTCGGAATAAGCAGTCGTCCCATGGGCAATTCACAGGTAGCAGCGAGAGCACGAACACTTGTTACGCTCTACAAGTTGCTAGCTCGGGTCGAAGAGAGCACAGTGCAATTCCCCTAGCCCGATGAAGGAGGCGAGTATCGACCGGGACCTTTTTCCCAGACAAAAAGAGCACCACCGTTGGGGAGGGGATGCCGCGGCGGCGCCGCCATGCATGCCGAAACCCATTAAGGAAACAAATGTGCCGTCCGCCGTCACGGCCTTAGCGTGCCGGCCGAGAGGTCGGTGATGGTGCACATGAGCGGGTTGAACAGTAAGATGCCGGATGTCGCCATGTTTGAGAGGACAACGAGCAAGGCCCTGGCCGTATCGTCCTAGTGGGTGATGCACTGATGCCCGGAGAACTCCGGGAAATCATCGACAATAGTGGCGCCTGCCGTGGCGAAGTTGAACGGGCGACGGCGGCCCTATTGTCGCGGTAGTTGGAGAGATAGAGCATAACCCAGTTGCAGGTGAAGAAGAGGCTATTGATCGGCCGCGCGGGTCGTCCCTTGCCTCCATGGACGGCCACCACTGACTCGCGCACCGCACGGAAGTGCATGCACACAGTCAGGTCGATGGCAAAGAGGCAGCCGACGATCTCCGCCACAAGGTCCGGTCAAAGCTTGGCCTAGTCCCTCTTGTGACCGTCTGGTGATTAGTGGTGACCGAGAGGGGTGACTGGGGTGACGAGCGAAGGAAATGGAATGTTGATACCTCTCTGGAATATCATGGCATGGTTTGTGCATCAGGCGAACAACGTGACAGCCGTCTTTGTGATGTGATGCAGCCGAAGGCAAGCAACAACAGCATGGCATGGCGGCATGGGCAGCTGCTGGCCCACTGGTGCATTAGGTAGGAGAGAAGAGAAAGCAAAATAACGAAAATAAAAAAGGAACCCAAGAATCTGTGTGTTCTTATAAAATGCAGTGCACACTTTGATGCTGACATTGATGGTATGACAAGAAGATATCAATGTATTTTGTGCCGACAAATCCCTAATAAGTTTCATGTGTGAGTATGAGTGTTATTACTGCCTCCCCATGAAGCATTGGCAGCTAAACACAACATATTTATGTATGGATAATATTACTCTGCTCCACTTAACTAGTTGAGTTAGGTTAATGATGAAATATAGACAACTGAACAATGTCCCTTGCCTTCCTTAGCTTCTCTTCTTTCGTTGATGAATGCATACATCGTGTCCACCAAGACTGTAGCGTTCTTGATTCACCCTAGGTAGACAAAAGCTCGACATAACTTCATAGAGGTAAGCAAAGAGAAACCAGAGACCTCCTTATTGTGCTCCCACCCTATATGTGGCCGACATTGTATGTGTGATGTGGTCGGACACAAGCAACGACCGCATGGGCAGCTGTTTCCCTACTAGTGCAAAGCTGTCGGCGATCTACACGGCCAGATAATCCAGCATTTCACTCAATATTGTTCTCATTGAGACATTCACTGGAAAACAGGTATGCATGCACGGTTCAGAAAGTTGAACTTCAAGAAGCATTTGTGTGGTCGAAGTTTAAGTGGAGTATGGACATGGTTTGGGTCTTGTTTCGCTGGAACGACACACACCGCTGCCATTATACCTCAGTATTCCTCTAATCTCTCTAATGCAGATGCAGCAGGAACATGCCATGCATGGGGCTTTGGACTTACCAATGCAATGTGTCCATGGCCCGGGATATATATACCCATACTTGGGAGTGCGCAGTGGAAGTGGGTGGGCAACATGCAAACGGCTCTTCCACCCGCAACGGGCACGCAATAATCACTAAAAACATGCATGTCCTCTCATTGTAACCATCGGGGATACGGTTTCAGTTAAGATCGGCAGACAAAGCCAAAATTGAGACATGTTTGGTGCGTGCATTGCTCTGGCCGTCTGGCCCCAGCATAAAGCAGCTAGCAGAAGCAGTTTTGTTGTGCCAGTCTGAAACTATTAGTTAGATAAGTGAAGTTGAATTAATTTTGTGTAATTTCAAAACCGGATTCGCATGCTGGCGATGGTCTAGCCGCTCAGTTTGTCATCTAGAGCTAGACCTCCCTAGGGCGCTTGCGAGAAGTGCATTGTTGTATAATATTATGGTTAAAATATTCTACTTCGTTACAATGAGAGGAAAAAAAAAAAACATTGTTATATATATATATTTTTTTTGACGAAACTAGAAGGGCAAGAAAGTCCCTACAGAAATTTATTTAAAAAAGCGATTGTTCAAAATACAAAAAGAGAAAGCAGTAGGAACAAAGGGAATTAAGATACAAAAATGGTGAAGAAAAAATGAAAAAGAAAGGCAAATTACAACAGATTCTGGATCCATAAAAAAAGGTAGCAGCAAACTTAGTCTTAACCCATAGGGAAAGAATCCTTAACTCCTTTTCAAAAGTCACCCACGACAGCATTCACCGTTGGTTGCTGGGAGCCCTGAAAGATGTAGTCATTTCGTGAACACCAGATAGCCCAGTACATTATTAGGATGGCTACTATCATGAAGAAGGTTGGGTTGGCCTGGTTTTTGATCTGTTCAATTGCCATGAAAATATCTGTCTGGTCATGAAAATCAATGCCAACTGCATTCCAACACTGTATTGAAAAGGGGAAAGTCAAGAACAAGTGTTCCATCATTTCCTTAGAAATTGTTTGACAGAGCACATAGTGGACCGATGTGTGTTGCATTCTTTTTCTTCTTAATATGTTTCTTGTACTCAGCCTGTCTTTCATTAATAGCCAGAAAAAAAAACCTTGTGTTTAGGTTGGCAACAAGTCTTCCACAGCCATGAGAAGGCATGTGGAATTTCCCTGTATCCCTCTTTAAATATGTATGCTTTAGCAGCAGAAAAAGTGCCCAAACTGTTCCCCAACAATCATTTTGATCAGATAGTTGTAATCCTTCCTTGATGGCCTCAAGTTCCTAGAATTGTTGGTAACCTTCATTTGATAGAGGGAGACTGAACAACTACAAAGGCTGCTGGTGACCCTTCAAGTCCTTGACAGAGATAGCCTTTTTCTTTGCAAAGGAGAGGAGTTCTAAGTACTGAACATTCAGAGCCCGTTCATTCCATTTGTCATGCCAGAGCAGGCAAGAATGGACATTTTGGATTTACACAGCAGCCATTTCCTTATATGATTCTAGTAGCTTGAGAATATCTCTCCACCAAAAAGAACCCTTTTTGATATGACTAGGCAGCTTTCCATTTTGATAATCCTTCTCCCAGATTAGTTAGACCCAAGGAATGTCTTTTTGTTGAAGAATTTATCTAGATTCTCCATTAGGAGTGCATCATTGTGCTTTTTAAAATATATGACACCCAATCCCCCTTCCTTTTTTTTTAAAACACAGACCATCTCCCAAACAACTTTTGGGGGTTTTTTTGGAGTTAATATTAGAGCCTCTCCAGAGGCAATGCTTTCTGAACTTATCAATTTGTTTGAGCACACCTTTGGGTAAAGCAAGGGCACATAGGTGGAAAGTAGGCAAGGCAGAGAGAACAGCATTGGTGATTTCAAGTTTACCAAATTGGGATAAGGAGGAAGTGGATACCAACCTTCTCTCACATTTGTTAACTAGAGGGAGGTAGTCATCCACCATCGGTCTGCTGATGCCCAGTGGCAACCCCAAGTAAGTAAATGGGAGGGTGCCAATTGCACAACCAAAGGTGTTGGCAAGAAGGGAGGCTTTGTGGTCAGCAATGTTTATAGGCACAATGAAGGATTTGCTAAAGTTGACTTTTGAAGCCAGTAGAGTAATGGAAGGAGAGAAGATGGATTTCAAAAAGAAAAGTTGTCTAGCACCCTCTTACATGATGATCAGAGTATCATCAGCATATTGCACCGTATCATAGTCAAAAGAGGAGTTTAAGGGGATTGGGACATGGCTGCGACGCCTCGTCCTGCTGCAGCTCCCCCTGGAACTCGGCAGACGAGGCGGCATCGTCCAGGGCCGGCGTATACGTAGTTGCGGCAGACTCGGCCGCGTCGTCCGTGTCCGCCGCTGGGGCATACACTGGCGGGAGCGGGCCCTCCAGCATTGCCGCCCAGGCGTCGTCGAGCCCGGGGCCCGTCCGCTGCGGCCCGGTCAACCACCCGCCAGCAGCTACAAGAGTTGGTCACTCGATCATAGCTTTCCTTGTGGCTATTGTTACAATTGATAAAAATGGAGCAAAAATGTAGTCCCTTGTTAGGCGTATCTACGACTATGGCTCGTTCAAAAGATAGCGAATATATACCACGCAAAATTCTCCACTCTCTGTGCATGAAGATGTCAATTCTTTTTTTGCGATAAAGAAGATGTCAATTCTTGTGGTGTGAGCAATTCTTGTGGTCTGAGCGAATGCTATTTTAATTGGATCTAGACTTACATGCAGATCATAGGTGGATGTGATTGATCTGAGACCAATCTCTGCCGAGCTAGTCTACTTGTAACTAACTGTTAGTTTGTTGAGACAGTCCAACAAAATCTACGCCGTTGAGTCATATTTTATTTTTATTGTTTGTGTGCATGCGCTCTCTATTTAAGGCACCCCACTTAATTGAAAATAGTCGCAAGCCACTCACCTCCAACGTCGTAGATAGATTGTAGACAATTAAGTTTGATTATGGAGGCGAGATGTGTTGTTCTATGCTTCCTCCTAGTGCTTGTCTTAAATGGATATCCTACTTTTGCTGGTTTGTGATTTTGGATCCCCATTTCTTCACCATATATTCATTTATATTTGGTAGGTGTTGTAACTAGTGAGATTACTGTTCTGTTATGGTTCAAACCATATGGAATTATAATATTCTTATGTGTGGATATATTTCTTGCAGAAACTTGTAGGCAATTTGTTAAAGTGCACCCATTTTGCTTTAAGGCTTACTGCAAGGCAAATTGTTATTTGGAGGGAAAATTCTCTGATGGTTCCTATGCAAAAGAATATCATTGTGTGGGAGACATAATTCACTCCCTATGCATTTGCACTTTGTGCAAAAAATAGTGATCTCAAAACAGAACCAAAGATAGCCTCATGTGTTCTAGTCAGTCATCAAAGAGTGTCCAAATAATTATGTGTAGTTAAGTACTTTGCTATATTGTAGCCATAGATAACACTAGTTAACTAGTTGTCTTTTTTGTAATTTCTCATCTATCTTTGCTTTAAAGCCTTTTATAATACATGTTTGTAGTGGTTTGATGGTATTTTAAACTTTTATTATGATGGTATTTTCGTTCGTTTTAAGATTGTCAAGGCCTTTTTGGCTTCTCACCTATATATGCTTCTACATGTGTTTGAACTTTGTTCACCAACCTTAATTACACTTGAAAACATATAATTTACTTATTTTTCCTAGAGGTATGTCTGCAATCTTATGAAATGTTCATCAATACTAAAGTGTATGTCTATGCGTCTAATAATAAAGAATCATTGTTTAGCAATTATTAAGGCTAATAAGTAGTCATTTAAATGGTATAAATGACTGAGTAAATGGAAACAATACTGTACTGTTGAGGGCTTGAAGAAATATCATCTCTCCCTCCATAAATGATATTGATGTGCTTGATGTGAAGAAACAAAATTCTTTAAGCTTATTTTGTTTTCTAACTCAAGCTTTAGTGGCAAAATAGTATATATTAAAGTTTCTTTTCTGCAAATCATATTACAGATGTAGATCTTCAAAAAATGCATCGACCCACACCCTAGCCTTACAAGTGCCTCTTCACTCATGTATTTATCACTCGACAAATTTTCTATTATTCACACTACGTGAAAAACTTACAAAGTGGACTGGGCCGACCAGGCGTGGCGGCCAGGAACCCAGCCGCCGCCCTTATAAAGTTTTGGACGCATTTCACAAAAAAAAAATGGACGCAACAAAATATTAGCGTGCGCTCGGGATTCAAAGTTCCGGGCAGTCAAAAGCTGCGGAGTGGAGGAGCACATGCATTTACTATCAATAGGACAAGTGGCATGCAACAAGTCGCACCACACGGCCCACCAACCGCCACCTGCCCGGTCGTACCGGGCCCCACGCCGTAGGACAACACCTGGCTCGTCCGCTCCGATGTGTACATCAGACCTCCTATTTCCTTGTTCCCTCCGTCGGGTCCACACAAAGCGTTCTGATTGGCTATCGAGAGAGCACACGAATCCATCTCAAATTTGTGTTTCTTCACTATGACTGCCAGCTAGGGCCCAACCGACGTCAGCAAGTGGTGAAACGGCCCCTTCTCCTGCATTCTTCCAGATTCATTTGCCATTTCGTCCCCGTCCCTTCCTTCTCCCCGGTGCTCCACTGCTGTCTTCTGCGTTGGCCTTGGCTGTCTCCCCGTGGTGGTGGAAGTGTCGCCGCCGACGGTGGGGAAGGCGACCTCTTGGCCAGCGTGCTGGGCCACACCCTACGCGGTGTGACAGTCCTAGCAACATCTTGATCAAAAGACATATTTTTCAATAGTGACAGTCCCATCTTGCTGGTTTGGAGTTAACTTAAGAGTGGACTGTTGTAGACCTTTTCTACAAGATCTATCGTCACAAATTTGAAGATGTTTTTTCAAACTGTTTGTACCATTTCTTGTCTCTCTTGATAACAATTTCTTTCACCAATGGCATTTAGCTTTCCAAACCCCATTTACCTCAATCCTATCAAACTCTAACCGAACTTCAGATTTTAGCTTTCTCTTACTACCAACACGAACATCATCATCTATCTGTATCACATCTTCAATACCTGCTGGTCCACCTGGACCTGCTACTGTAGCCGAATCAGATGGAGGTGCTAGCCTGGTGCAGCCGAGTCACCTGTTCCTATCAAGGCAGTCGCACGTGCACCGGTAACAGCACCAGATCCACTCGTACCTTGCGTACGTAGCCATTGCCCCTTCCTGGAAGAAAATACATCATTATCGAGTATTGACAAATGACGAACATTTACATAGACCAGTGTTACATAGACCAGTGGCAGTCGAATTGTCTCTCTCACCGTGGATCCGTGACCCTGTGCGGCGTGGTAGAGGCGTGGCACGAACGGACGGACGGTGGAGCAGAGATGGCTTGGCCCGTCCGGCTCCGGCGTGGCGGCGTCCGGCGTCCGGCGGAGTCACGGACAGCGCGCGGCTGCGGCGCTGCCGAGAACCCTAACCCTACAAAGAGTGCGCAGAGACTGCGGCGGCGGAATGTGATATGTGAAGGGCCGAGACGAGATGACGACTCGACTACCGGACTACGTGATGCGAGACTAGGAGTCGTGGTGGTTCACGTTCACTGGTATATATATATACACGTACGTCAACATGTAAATAGTAAATGGGCCACCACGTACATGATGGGCATTTTTAATCCTTCAATCCTGATGCACACTTTCGGGTCCCCGATGGGTACCCGCGGGGAAGACCTCAAACCCGCACCCGCCCCACGCTGTTTCGGGTACCTGGACCCGCAAAACCCACGGGTCAAAAAATGCACCCGCACCCACCCCCACTGGGTCTGAAACCCGCAGGTTTCGGGTTCAAACCCGACCCGCTGCCATCTTTAGCGGTGTCCTCGGCCATGCTTTGCTCCGCCTGCGACTCGATGATGGCATTGTAGCGCCTCCACGCCTACGTGTTGCGTGCATGGGAGCAGCGCGGCGACCTTTGCTTCCCCTACAGCGGCTGGCGGCGGTTCCCGGTGAGCAGCGGCGTGGCGTCAGTCCCAGCGAGCAGCGGCGTGGCGTCGGTCCCAGCAGTGCGTTGGCGGTCCCCGGCGAGCAGCAACCGGACGACCGCGGCTGGCGGCGCGGCGGCAGCCCCGGCGGCGCGGCGGCGGTTCCTGGAAGGAAGCGGGAGCAGACAGTCCCCGCCGGGATGGCCCTGCCGGGACAGGGCGAGGTGGGTGGTCAGCGGCGCAGTCGGTTCCGGCGAGCAGCGCGGTTTCCGACGGTGGGGCGTGGAGCAGCCAGTCGACGGCGGCAGGCGGCACGCCGGCAATCCCCTGCGAGCAGCTCGGTGTAGCGTGGGCCCGACCGGTCAACCGCCTTTTGCCACCATTTTTTTATTTTTTAATCGTTCTTTAGGGGCGGTTCTTATTTCAGTCGCCCCTATAAATACACATCTGTAATTGCGGCTCATGGGAAACCGTCCTTACAGTGAATTTTCACTATAAGAACGTTTGCATAGGGGCAGCTGGGCTAGCCGCCCTTGCGATACACCCCCAACCGCCCCTATAGTACTGTTTTGTAGTAGTGTCAATCTCTCCATTCAAAAGATTAACATATAAAGATACATATTTTATCAAGGACTGAATAATGAATTTGATTTGCTCGCCACAGCGCCCCCCCCCAACCACCACACACACACACACACAACACCCCTCCCCAATTCTCAGCCGTGCGTGCATGCCCTGTGGAGAACAAGGCCAACGAGGCCGCCAGTTGCTATAGACAAGTTCATGGGGAGGACCTCCATTGCCTTACTCATCTCCCTAAAATTGTATTTCAGAATGTGATTGCAAGCTAAATAAAATAAATGATTTAATATTTTTCTAAAACACCTTTAAGGTTGTTCCTGATAGAAAATACATTTCTTTAAAAATATATATTAAGATTGCAAGGCGTGTTGTATTCATACATATTGCATAGTTTCGTTAGAGTGAAAATGAAAAATATGGAACTAAGACCCAAGGTTTCACTTTGACTTTCTTAAAATAAAAGGTTTAAGAATAACACAGGGCCCAAACAAAGTTTTTAAATTTTCTACTATGCATGAAAGCTAAGTATTTTTTTTTAGATAATGGAACAAAGTTCCAGCCAAAAGCTAAGTATTTAAATGAAACAATTTGAAGTTTGCAAAAATGATGCTCAAAATCATGTTTTATTTAAGTTTAGAAATTCAGGCTTACAATGGTTCTAATTATATTTGACAAAAGATTAAAATCTTTAGAATCCCAAAAAACTTTTTTACCCTAATCTCTCATAAAGCCCTTTCCCTTTTTGTTTTCCACAGGTCCTTCGATCTTGGATTTTTTTTCTTTTCCTCCTCTTTCTGCCTAGCTCTTCCATGGGCCGAGGCGATTTACTCTGCATGCCCATATCCACCACGCTATAGCTGAAAATCTCATGCAAGCAGAACTGACATATGCCATCGAACTCTCCTCTCTATTTTAGGCTTAGTTTCGCAGCGCTTGCTCCACTCTCTGCGTGAATTGCCAGAGCGCTGCCAAACATCGAGATTGAGACACGCGCGTCTTGAGTAGTTTGGATCCCAGTGTGGCAAAACAGATGATACAGCAAAACAGTTAACACTATAGCACATGGCCACCATCAACATTTCATTACACTGCACACACAACAGACCGTGCATGCATCACCAGGCAGGAAATACACATAAATCATGGACGCTACATATCGAATATCCATCCACACTCTGAAAACTTGCAGCCTTCTCAGTTCTCATTCAGAACACACCGTTAGTAGGAGTAAGCTAAAATTGCAAAGACGGCTTCAGTTACAGACCGACACAACGCTGCTTACGCTAGCTGCTTTAATTTGTCTTGGGGCCAGAGTAGCACTGCACGCACCAAACGTGTGTCTCGATCATCTCATCTTTGTCAGTTGTCAGCCGATCTTCACCTACGCTGCCAAGCAGTTACAACAATGCAAGAACACGTCTTGTGGATATCCCTCTCTCCCTTGACCCAACTGCAGCGTCGGTACCGTCACTAGTTGGCAGGATTGGAGCTCACCGGCCGCTCCTCTCCACAGCACTGCCATTACACCTCAGTGTTCCTCTAATCTCTCAAATGCAGATGCAGCAGGAACCATGCCATGCATCTATCTGGTGGGTTTGGAGTTACCAATGCAATGCGTCCATGGGCCGGGATAGATGCTGCAGGTTGCCTGGGTATATATACACATACATGTAGCAGGTGGGAGTGGCACTGGAAGTGGTTGGGCAACATGCAAACGGCTCTTCCACCCGCAACGCAAGCTGATGGGCACGCACTAGACATGTTGTCCTTGCACTATATATAACCGTCGGGGTTGTACTATGGGAAGAAAAGAGGGACACATCTCTACTCAAGGAAAGCGTAGCCGTAGGTCAAGGTAAATGTCCATATATATCCGAGGACTCAGCTATACTATACATATAGAGCGATCAACTCTGCAGAGCGTGTACATCCGTAACCACAAAATCACCATCATCAAGGGTGCCCCGCCTAGGCTATACCGGCTGACTTCCACTACTGCAATTTCGCACGGTAGGAGCGGGTTTTTGTCACTGGTCTACTGTAAGGGCGGCTCCCTTACAGTGAATTTGAAAAAAAAAAATAAAAAAACCCAAAAATAATAGGAAAACCACCAAAAAAATAGAAAAAAAAATTAAACCGGAAGGGACCCCACTAGGCATCCACCATGCCACTCTATCCACACCGTATTTTTTCAAGAATTTTTCGCACTTTGCATTACCCAGGATTCAAACGCGGCTCCTTCCTTTACCACTGCACTACACTATCACGTGTGTCCATATATAGTTTTGGTTTCCCACATATTGTACTCAACCGAGTGTAATTTGCTTATTACGATATCAAATCAAAAAGTCATCAACTACAAACTTTCATATCTTTTGAGATCTACAAACTTCGTTTACCAAGTTTTTTCATCCGAGGCTTGAATTTCAAATTTGAGAAACTCAAACGTAGATTTTGCATGGACTAGATAAAGTCAAATAAAAAAGTTGTTAACTACAAAGTTTCCTAACTTTTTGGGATCTATAAACTTCGTATAGAAAGTTTTTCCATCCGAGATCGTTTATGAAATTTGAATTTCAAATTTGAGAAACTAAAACGTCGTTTCGCATGACAAGATGAAGTCAAATCAAAAAGTTGTCAACTATAAAGTTTCATGACTTTTTGAGATCTACAAACTTTGTATAGAAAGTTTTTCCATCCGAGATCGTTTATAAAATTTGAATTTCAAATTTGAGAAACTAAAACGTAGGTTTCGCATGACAAGATGAAGTCAAATAAAAATGTTGTCAACTATAAAGTTTCATAACTTTTTGAGATCTACAAACTTCGTATAGAAAGTTTTTCCATCTAAGATAGTTTACGAAATTTAAAATTTTAAAACCACTTATACCTACAGACCACTGTAGGGGCGGCTCAATCACCAGCCGCCCTACAGTGGTCAGGGGCGGCTCAATCACCAGCCGCCCTTACAGTAAACCCTCACTGTAAGGGCGGCTCCAAAGCCAGACGCCCCTACTATAAAAGGAGGGGCGTTCTCTTTGTGGATTTTTCACGTAGTGTTCTAACCAGTGCGATGCCACCCTACCACTCAGCCCTGGGACACCTCGAAGTCCACTGGCACACTAAGACTATGAGGCACAGTATCGGACCCCAAAGAGGTCATTATGTTGTCTTAGGAGGGTGTGGGCCTCGCCGCCCGTACCTCCCTATACTATCCGCTAACTTTTCGCGATAGTAGTGGCATCGTCCTAGCTAGTTGGTCATCCATCCTCCACCCATTCAGGGATAAGAGGCGTGCACGAAAGGTCGTATGGTTCCGGTTCTCTCAGTATATCAGTCCTTAGGTAGGACCAGACATAACATCTTCTCTCAAGTGTTAACCAACACCCATTGCCTCGATGGCACCTCCTTGCGGGGGGGGGGGGGGGGGGCTCACCCTGCGAGACAACCCGGGAACACCTCAAGTCAGTTGTACCCACCACAGGTACCTCTCATGAGGATGCCCAGGTCACATCTCCCAGCAAGACTTGTCCTAATTTAGGAGTCATAAAAAATCATGTCCGGTCGATTCAACCCCCACCACTCACTCAAGACACACGCCAAAATCTCTCATCCATGGTATATCCATAGCACGTCACCAAGTGCATCATCCACACACACATCGCACATCAAGGACTATATATGTAAGTATGATGGAATAAAATCCAAGCAACAGACATACATATATAAGTACGAGCACGAAGCTAGGTAATCAGGGTGAAAAGGTTTTAATCAAGGCAATCATGGATCAGGTGAAAACATGCATCATATATACTAGCAATGATGAAATGAAAAGGCGCTAGTAGTTCTACATGCAATGCCTAATGGGATTATCTAAAACAAAGTGTTGCCATGACACCTGGATGTTGAGGTAGTAGTGGTACAAATCTCCTTCAGTTGGGGTAGTCAATCAGCGAGGTCTCCTCCATCCGAGGCGTCTTGGGAATCCAACCGAGCTCGATCCGTCACTAGCAAAAGAACCGAGAACTAATACCAATAAGAAGCAAATAAAACCACGATAAAACCTAAATCACCTATACTCAAACAACTATACAGGGAGGTAAATTGGAGTTTTAGGACAATGATGAAACTGTTTCCATAATTTTTGGAGCTTGGATGAATTTGATATGAATTTTTTTGGTGTTGGAAAGGATTTCTGAAAAAACAGGGGAAATAGACCCGCTCGGTGGGCTTCTTCTCGTCTCTGCTGGTGGCCCAACGCCAAGGGGTAGAGGGCTCTAGCGTTGCCGACGGCCCATAGGAAGGAGGTCACGGGCTGCAATCGGTGTAGTGGGCTTGTGACCTGCACCACAGAAAAGGAACAAGCGGGAACGGAGCGTTCCCCAGGTGCTCGAAGTCACGAGCGAAGCCAACGGGGCATATGGCAGTATGGCACCCGGCGCCCGCGGCCAGGTTGTGCTTTGTCCAGGTGCTTGTGCGAATGGCCTGCGGCAGCAGCGGCAGTCCCAGCGCGTGTGCAGCCGACGAAGCAGAGGCTGAGCAGCTTTAGCCATGGTTAGTCAACAGCGGTAGCGATGTCGTGCTCTCGTGCAGGCGTGCAGTGGCCTGTCGAAGCACCGCTGCCCAACACCTCGTGTGTGCGCACGGTCGCGCGCTGCGATGGTGCCCTGTCTGTGGCCATGTATGTGTGTGTGTAGTGCATGGCCAAGTGTGTGTGTGTAGTGCGTGGCAGCGCTCGCATGCTGGTGGTCTTGGGTGGACAACGGGAAACATGTGACGGGAAGGCCGAGCGCGTGTGCGTGCAGGTCTTGGGTAGCAGCGGCGGGTGGCGGCAGCCGCGCTGTGCATGTGTCGTGGGCTGGCAGCGGCAAGCGCAACAAGTCGGGGCTCGTGAACGTGTCCTCACGCTCACGGCTCAAGGCCACGGCGTGCGCGACGTGCATGTGGTGTTCCGTGCGGGTGACTACACCGGGCTGGGCTTGGCTCAAGGAAGACGACGGCTGTCCGCCTGTCCGATGGCCGGTCATGGGCGTGCCCACACGTCGCGGATAGCAAAAGGCCGTGTCGTGGCGCCGGTCGGCAAGCAAGGGCAGGGCGCCGTGTTGTTCGTGCAAGCCGTGCAGGGCCGCGTTACTGTGCGGGTGCACGATCGAAGCCGAACTGTCGAAGGATCCGGGCGGCGCGTGGCTATGTTCGGCGAGGGAAGAGCAAAACAGCAGGAGGGCACGGTGTGAGAGCGCCCTCTGGCTGCTCGAGGAAACGCCCATGACTTCGCGGATGGAAAAAGGGCCACGATGAGGTTCTGCCGGCGTCCAAGGGCAGGGCTGGCAAGGTGGCGCAGCCGCATGCCGAGGGAGGGAAAGGAGGCATCTATGGCCAGGTTCGTGCGCCCGATGACTTGGCGCTGAAAGAGGCCGCCGTGAGTCCGGGGCGTATCTGGCACGGGTGCGGGTGCTGCGTACGTGTTCCCGAAAGGGCGGCCGTGCAGTGGCGGCGGCGAGCGAGGCCACGGCGGCCGCGAGTTGTGCGGCTTCGCCGTGATGCGCGAACCAAAGGTGTCGTGCAAAGGCTCGTGCTCTTGTGTGGCTAGTTGTGTGAGCGAGGGCGCGTTGTGCAAAGGTGAAAGGTGCAAAGGCTCGTGCTCTTGGGTGTTCTTGACGTGGAACCACAGCTGCGGCGTCGCGGTCACCTAACAGCGTCAGTGTGGCATGGCGACGAGGACTCCAGCCGGGCGGACGCCGTGAAGGGCAGGGAGCGAGTGCTGGGCTGCAGGCTGCTGCTGGGCCTGTGGGGCGTGTTGGGCCAAGGGGAAAGGTGCGGGTCGCGGAGCAGGCCTGGGCTGTAAAGATTTCCATCCAGCCCATGGGGCGCGGCACGGCACGGAACACGGCGGCACGACACGGCCCATGGGCCGGCACGGCACGGCGGCCACCGTGCCCGTGCCGGCACGGCATTCGTGCCGTGCCGTGCATGGGCCGCCGGCCTGGCACGCGCCACGGCACGGCCAGGGGAGCGGCACGGCGGCCGGCACGGCTCCCTCCCTCGCGTCGCGCTGCAGCGCTGCTGCCTTCCCTCGCGTCGCGCCGCCGCGCTGCGCTGTTGCTGCAGTTGTCTGCTGCCTCCGCAGCGCCGCTGCCTCCGCTCGCTGCTGCTGCCTGCTGCCTCCGCTCGCTGCTGCTGCCTGCTGCCTCCGCTGCCTTCTCCCTCGCGCCGCGCTGCTGTTGCTGCTGCTGCGCCGCTGCCTCCGCTCGCTGCTGCTGCCTGCTGCCTCCGCTGCCTTCTCCCTCGCGCCGCGCTGCTGTTGCTGCTGCTGCGCCGCGCTGCTGCTGCTGCCTGCTGCCTGCTGCCTCCGCGGCGCCGCTGCCTCCGCGCCGCGCTGCTGCTGCTGCTGCCTCCGCGGCTCCGCCTCCGCCTTCGCCCTGCGCGCGTCTCCAGCTTTCGGCACGGCACGACGAGGGCACGCCGCGGCACGCCATGCTTTCGGCACGCCACGACGGCCCATGTGCCGTGCCGTGGGCTGGGGGGGCGGCCCATGGCACGGGGGGGCACGGCACGGCCGGCACGGCGGCACGCCGCGGCACGGTGCAGTGCCGTGCCGTGTTGGCACGGCTGTGGCGCGTGCAGTGCCGTGCCGGCACGGTGGCCATCTATACTGGGCTGTGGTGTCATGCAGTCCAGTGGGGTGAGAGAGACCGAGCGGGCCAAGGAGGGGAGGCGGGTTGCAGCTGGGCTGCAACAGTTTGGGTTGGACCATACAAATGAAACTAACTTTATATGGTGCACAAGATTTACTTGTAGATTTAGTTTAAAAAAGTGATTAGAGAGATTAGGGTTTCTATTTAAAGTCGGGGTTATAAGAGCATCTCCAACAATTTAGTAAAAATCACTTGGTAAATCTTGAGTTTTACCAAGTTGCTAATTTATTTAGCAAGTGAAAAAAAAAGAACTCTCTCCAACAATTTGCTATTCTAACTTAGTAAAAACCAAAAAAGTAGGCCCACACCATTCAACTCAAGTTGTGTGATTGCATGCGTGGGAGACGGCACGCATGCGTGGGATGGGAGCCGGTGAGGGAGAGAATTCGGGATACCAAGTGGAGTCCGCGCGCGAGACCGTGATATAAACAAGTGCGGGAATATACCAACCTATTTTAAGGAGTTGTTGGAGAAGGAAAAATGTGATTTTGTCAAAGTTATAAAAATACCAACCTATTTTAAAGAGTTGTTGGAGATGCTCTAAGGGGAACAGGTTGACTTAATTTGACTACTCATTACATGCAACAACATTGCATGAAAAAATTTAAAAAGTTTACATTTTTTTTGTGTCTCGAAAAACCCAAGGAAAAATTCTCCACTCTCCATGCATGAACAAAGTCTACATGTCAATTCTTGTGGTGTAAGAAATTATTGTGGTATGAGCGATGTTGTTTTAATCGGATCTAGATTTACATGCAGATCATAGGTGGATGCATGTGATTCATCTAAGACCAATCTCTACCGAGCATTAGTACACTTATAACTAAATGTTAGTTCGTTGAAACAGTCCAACACCATTTACACAGTTGAGTCATGTTTTCTTTCAATTGTTTGTGCATGCACTCTCTATTTAAGGCCGCCCACATAATTGAAAATAGTACGTCACAAATCACTCACCTCCAACGTAGTATATTGTACTCAGTTTAAGTTTGATTATGGAGGTGCGATGTGTTGTTCTATGCTTCCTCCTAGTGCTTGTCTTAAATGGAGATCCTATTTTTGCTGGTTTGTGAGTTTGGATCCCTATTTCTTCACCATATATTCATTTATATTTGGTGGCATGTTGATGTGTGATATACTTCCATCAACTCAGATTTGGGTGTTGTAACTAGTGAGATTACTGTTTTGTATGATTCAAACCATGTGAAATTATATAATATTATTCTAATGTGTGGATTTCTTGCAGAAACTTGTAGGCAATTTGTTAAAGTTCACCCATTCTGCTTTAAGGCTTACTGCAAGGCAAATTGTTATTTGGAGGGCAAATTCTCTGATGGTTCCTATGCAAAGGAATATCATTGTGAGGGAGATATAATTCACTCCCTATGCATTTGCATTTTGTGCAAAAAATAATGATCTCAAAAAAAAATAGTGATCTCAAAACAGAACCAAAGATAGCCTCATGTGTTCCAATCAGTCATCAAAGACTTTTCCAAATTATTATGTGGTAGTTAACTAGTAAGCTATATTCTAGCCATAGATAACACTAGCTAACTAGATGTCCTTTTTTTAATTTCTCATTTATCTTTGCTTCAAAGGCTCTATGTAATATACAAGGTTGTAGTGGTTTGATGGTATTTTAAACATTTCATAATAGATGATATTCTATTTCTTTTTAAGATTGTCAAGGCCCTTTTGGCTTATTCCCTGTGTTTCAACACGTTTGAACTCTGCTCACCGACCTTAATTACATTTGAAAACATATAATTTACTTACTTTTCCCAAGAGATATGCGTGCAATCTTATGAAATGTTCATCAATACTTATAGTGTGTAATACCCGATTTTAAGGACAAAACCAGATATGCACCATATGTGAGTATTAGAAGTCAAATCTCACATATAGCTACAAATAAGGGGTAGTATCAAATCATAATGCTTAAAATATCGTACCTAGTAAAAAAGAGAACCTCAGCTAGCAAGCAACGGATAGACAACTCTGGTCTTCGGGTATTGACTTTACTCCACTGGATCCAAACTGACTGGTTGACCACAAGCCTAAACTTCTCCTGAGGTGGTAGGAATAGCAAGAGTGAGTCCATGTCGAACTCCGCAAGTATAGCAGGGGGTTCATGAGGCTCAAATGGTAGACACGGTTATACTGCAATAGCTTTTAGTGTATGTCATATTTTAGCACTTAGCATCAAGGTAGTGTTCCCATAACCACATGATCAGGTAAACATGATTAAAGAATACAATTAACATCAACATTAACAATAAGCATAAACAACAGTGGTCATCTATTCTGCAATGTCTCAGGGCCGCCCTAACCGTGGGCACGGACGATAATCGATTTAACTCTGCGCAGAGGTGTACCCTTTTCCTGTGAGTCGTGATTTGCCCTTTCGCCCGAGGCCCGTCGACCTCTTAGTTCTCTACCAAGGAAAACCGGCAGGGTTCACTATAAAGTTATGCATAGGTTCGTCTAACAAGATAGGGCCGCAGGGTCATCGGATGTAGGGAATCCCTCCTCCCAAAGTAGCACAATACCTACCCGGCTATACATACCATGGAGAAGCCGCCCTATACCCAACTCGCAATCCTCTATCTTGCTAGAAAAGGTCCTAGGCACAACTAGAGCCGAGCCATGTAGCTCCCACACGGTGGCACGTTAAGTCCCATATGATCACATACAAATAAGTCATCTTTATCAAGGTTCCATAATTAATTAATCATGTTACAAGATCAAGGTAAAAGCACTAGCATCACTACCCATAATGCATAACCCAAGTTGTCAAGGCAACGGTAATCAAACACTAGGTAAAACTAGTAGGATAGCAAGACACATGCATATGTAATTTAGTGGATTAATGAATAGGACACAAGGATGGTCCTACTATACTTGCCTTAAACTTAGATCCTTTCTTCCAATCCCAAACCTTCTCGTAGAACTTCTTCTTGATCTCCAACTTCTTCTTGAGCACCAACTTTCAGATCATCAACGCAAAGCTCACCGATTCGGACACGATTATAGAGCACCACACAAGCATCCGAGCAATCATACACTAAGCAAACAATATAACTATTTTAGAACAGTACACCAATCATAAATAAATAGAAAGGAAAGTTTATAAAATAACTCTAATCGTTTCTACGATCACATAGACGTCAAGTTCACCGAAAACGGAGCTATAACGGCGACGATATGAATTTTCCAAGTTTTTCCTATGGACTAATAATGCATTAAATATGAGCTCGAAATCTAAAAGTAACAAACTGAACTAAACAGTAGCACTACTGCGTAGCTTACGAAATTACGAATCCAACGCATTTTGAATGGACCAAAACGGAGTTAAAACGAAGATTTTATAAGTAAAACAAGATGGAATGTATATATGTATTTCTATTGTATTTGCTGAATTGTTTTTGTGAAGAAAAACGGCCACAAAGCATCAGATGATGTCATCAAAGCAAGGATTACCATCAGCAAAGCAAGCCAGCAAACAAAGCTTTGCATGCTGCTCGGTGCTGGCCATGACCGACGATGGAGATTCTTCACTGGAGATCCATACAAGCAACTTATGGGCTTCGGTTTTCTGCGTTAAGAGCGTAGGTATGGAGTGGGCATGATAACAAACTCGCCACAAGGATTACTGGTGATCTGGAACAAACAACAAGACATGGAGTGAATATACAAGAAGCTGAAAGCTACTGAGCACGAGAGACAGAGAGATATAGATTATATCAGTTCTAAAATAGAACACTAGAAGGATGGAGAACACGTGATAGCACCTTCGATGATGGATGCAACTTTCAGATCGATGAAGTTGATGACAACGGATTGATCTCCCCATGATGATGGCGCCTAAAAAGCATGACAGGCGAGGGCGAGGGACTCCTCCAAGGGTACACGCGTGGACTGCAGCTTCCAGCGGTGTTGAAGATATGAGCTACGTGATGTGGACAGAGAACACTCCAGCGATAGGTATAGAATCGATGAAGTACAGCGCCATAGGGAGGCAACTTGCTTTCCTTGACGTGAAGCTCATCAATGGTTTGCAGACGGCGGCGAGGCAGCAGATCGATGACGGAGTATAGCAGCAGACGGCATGCACGGCAGCGTCTTCTCCAGTTCGTTGTTGGCTAGATCCAAACAAGGCAGCGGCTCTAGTTAGCAAGGGACGAGGCGACTGCTTCGACGAAAACAGCGGCGGCGGCAAGCTAGGGCTTCGACAACGCGTGCGAGGAACAGAGCGGCAGCATGGCTCGAGGCTAGGGTTTAGGGACGACGCGGCGCTGGCGCTCAATATATATGGCGAGAGACCTGGGCACACGTCAAACATCCGGAAGGTTTTGGTGCCGTGGTGAATTCATGAGTCGGAACAGAGTCCGGATGCGAGTATATGTCGGCAGAAGAGACGTACGCGTACGTACACGAGCTTGCTAGCTTTGAGGAAGGATATCAACTATACGTAGCACTTCTGGTATGTATATTTGGGCATGCGTACGTGCTAGCTTGGGCCAAAAGCTAGGAAGGAGTGAGGAAGGGAAAGAGATCCTTTTCTTTTATTTGAAATCATTTTCCAAAGAGGTTTTTCAAATCTTTTTGAACTCGTTTTCAGATTTGGCCAAAACCACACATCATGGAATAAAATATGCAGCAGCATGAATGCACAAGCATGTTTCTAACCCTACGATAAATTTTAGTTTGATGAAAAATATTATTCTCCTAGGTTTTCATGAGCACAACAATTCAAATAAAAACCATTTTAACCCTATTTTCAAGAATGCAAAATTTAGGGTGTTACAACTCTACCCCCCTTAAGATGAATCTCGTCCCGAGATTCGGATGATGATGATCGAAGAGATTGGAATGTTCTGCCATTGAACCTTCTTGACTGCCTTGAGTAGTACCACCTTACCAACAAATGATTGCGCTTTGTTATGCATACCTCTTAACCATACTCAAAATAACATGCTCATTGTTTCCAAGTCTTTGATAGACACTCCAAACAACTATATGTAACTCCAAATGAATCCTCAGTTCATTTCCTACTGCTAGTTCATACTCTTCTCCTTAAATAAACTACAGGATACTTGCTTCTCATCACACCAATGCACTTCGCACTTGTCATGAAGATCATCTTAGAATGGCGGTGTGAACTGGGTTGTCACTCTGACTTCAAATTACAACACAATTGTTTGTAGCATGTAACTACTGTAGGGTAATGCTAGTTTACCCTTAGCACAGACACTCTTTATCGCTCACAAAGACCACCTTGCTATCAATGGTATGACAAGCTCTTATCCCCATAGATTCCACATTATATCTTAACATGTTTTGCCATTTCCGTTTAATCCATACTTTTGACTCTCCTATTTCCAACTTCAATAGGCAGCTAACTTTTGGGGTCAAATTCATCAAACCTCAAACATAATTCTTAAACCATGGTGTCGTCCAAAACTCCTTAGCATAACTCTCTTTTGCCAAGAGCAATGATAACGATAATTCCTTAGTTCTTTCTTCTTCCAATTAACTGTTGTGATTCTCCTTGTTCAAAGATGAACTTTATTAACTAGCAACTATATAGTACTAGTGACATCACTTGATTTCTGCCTTCACTTGATCTTGATGTCACTCGAACTTTTATAGCACCCATTATATCCTAAGAACACTGACAACAACTTTTCCTCTCCAATTGATTGCATCCTCCAAATCACCAAGGCATAAACCATGTTTGGGACCTGTGGGTTATGGCCCACTATAACTCCATATCATTCCAATTATAATGGCACTAGGTCAATTTCAACTTAGTAATGATCCTTTGAATCTCTTATGATCGACCTTGATGTCGCTCTTTACTTCCATGTAAGAACCTCCATGCTCCACAATGGATAACTCGACATCTCATAAGTTGATTAGTCCAACTCCTGCCTCCATAGTTCAGGCATAACCTAGTGCTTTCTTACATAGAGCACATCCAAAATCTTGCCAAAACACATTATAGTATAGGGAAAACATTCTTTGTTCAATTTTAGTGCCTCTAGTGATGCCTTGATAGAATCTGATCATCCAAGAATGTTCTAAGTTACTCTTGCATACATAGGCTGACTCCAGCTCGACACATATCTCTTGAGTTCTTCGTGTAATTCTATCATTAGAGACATATCATAACCAAAAAGATAACTTCCCCCAAACAAAACTCATACACCAAGATTGATGTAAGCATTGGAGCTCCATAGAATTCAATGGTAGAGGTGCCCGACATCACATTATTTCTATGTCATCATCACCAGCTTGAATTGAGGCATACACAACCACTATACTTTCTTGCGTAAGAACACGCACCAAAACTTGTCAAGATGCATCGCATCGGATGAAAAACTTCTTACTCGGATCTGGTAATATCAAACCCGAGCAGTAGCTAATTTCTTCTTTAACTCTTCAATACTGGCTTGACACTTCCATATGAACTTGACATTCTTCTCTAGTAGAGCTGCCATAGGCTTAGCAGATTTGGAGAATCCTTCAATGAACCTCCTATAGTAACCAACCAAACAAAGGAAACTGCACACATCTTACTCACATCCGTAGGCGGCTTCTAATTCAACGCACTCTTCATCTTATCCAGATCCACTGCTATACCTCCAATATAGACAACATGACCCAGAAAAGAAACTTTGTTTAACCAAACTCACACTGGTCCCGCTTAGCATACAACTTATGTTCTCTAAGCTTCTATAAAACTAGCCTTAAGTGTTCAACATGTTCTTCTTTAGTCTTAGAGAACACCAAGGTGTTAGCACCATAAAATTATTCGAGACACTCCATGATCACCTTATTCATCAAGTGCACAGGATAGGTAGGTGCATGCATATGTGGGACCAAAGAACATAATCATGTAATCATGCAACCCATTCCTTGTGGTGAGAATTGTCTTTGGTATTTCTTCATTTTGGATCTTCGACGATGGTAACCGGAGCTAGATCCATCTTATAAAACACATAAGCACCTCTTAATTAATCAAACAAGTCATCAATCATCGCAATGGGTACTTGTTCTTGATAGAACAATAATCATCACACATACGCTGAGTATCATCCTCCTTGTTAACAAAGAGCACCTCATGGAAATGAACTAGTGTGTATGAAATCTTCTCTTGCAACTCCATATCTTGCTTCTTATAGATCACCCAACAAGTCACTAATACTTGCTCATGAATAGACCTCTCAACAACGAAGATGGTTGCTTCCTTCCAGGTAAAGTGCTTGCGTGCATAAAACTTTTACCTTGCATCTTCTTCTTCGTGGCTACCCCCCTTAAGATAAGATCTACTAGGGGCAACAAAGGGTAGATTGTATCTTCAAGTATAAGTAATGATTTATCATCATATCCTTCCATCATCCCAACGAAACTCATGTACATGGGTGGGAACTTGTAACATGCAATTCTCCACGAGCAGGACAACAGCAGTGTAGAGAAACAGACATAACTCCTGTTCTGTTGATCCAATGAAGCTATACCTCACACAGTTGGAAAGCTTATAAAATTCTCGATAATGTTCTTATAGAACATGTTTCCAGATTCTGTAGTTAAGTTGGTCGAAAATACTCCACAACAGAATCTGTTCTGGATTCCAGACAGCACAGATACACCGCCTTGTGAATTCCATAGCTCCCAATCTAAAGTTGATATGAGGGTGATCCTGATGGTGTTGGAAACTTACTGAAGTCTAGATTCTCCCAGAAAAATTTCATAACCATTGCACAAATAAATCTCGATTTATAACAGTAAGACCACAGACTGCTCTAGATTTCTTACAGCACTGATTCTTCGTCTTGTGATTTTCGTAACTCCCAGACCAGAAAAGCTTTGATGGTGATTCTTATGCACAGAGAAATATGTTGAAGTCTACTTCTGTCCAGAATTTTCCCAAGATTTTTGGTTATCCAAAGTTTGAGATATAAGCCGAGGAATACAGATTGCTCCGATGGGACAGGATGTAGAAAACATGAGGAAACCAAAACCCAATTATCTATTCACTAATCCTTATACCTTAGGCCTATAAACTAAATGAAATTGTGAACAAAGCCCACAATATCATTGCACTCATTACAAAGATGCAACTCAAACATAAGAATAATAACAACACAACAAGGCACCTAAGGTTCACAAGCCACACATAAAGACAAACTCGACTTTACTAACTTCGCAACTAACGGTTTATTATAATAGAGGACACTAAATCTTACTTTTGAACACGGTGTGATTGCAGCGACATCCTGGGTAACCTCTCTTGCATGGGGTTGAGCGAGACATGTCTACCACTCCATTTATCTTGGGTAATCCAACACAACTTCTCCACTTATCTATCTCATCAAGAGCTTCCTCATAGTGCTGCCTTACTTCTGCCAGCTCTAGTTGGTGATTTTGCAGCAACACTTCAATCGTGGTAAGAAATCCTCACTGCTAAAGGGCATGTTGATGTACTCCTTGCACCAACAAGTATGAGTCTCTTGTAAGGCAAGATGATCTTCTTAGTTCTGTGGATCTCTTAGAGTATAGTTCCATGTAGTGAAGCATGGTTCTCCAAATCTAGTGCGAGTGGCCTTCTTGTTACGAACCAGTCATAGAGAGAAGACTTAGAGAATGAGACAAGGTTTGGAGAGATAGCAAGAACTCAACAAGGATGAGAACAAAGACTTTGAAACAAGCATCAAGGAGGAGTTGAATATCAAGGCTAGAGATACAATAGAGAAGAAAATATCAAGGTATATAGAACAAGGATGTTCTAACAATGTCAAAATCTTAAGATGACCAATTTCTACCTAGGCTTGCGTCCTACAGTCAGCATTGAGCTGATACCACTTGTAATACCCGATTTTAAGGACAAAACCAGATATGCACCATATGTGAGTATTAGAAGTCAAATCTCACATATAGCTACAAATAAGGGGTAGTATCAAATCATAATGCTTAAAATATCGTACCTAGTAAAAAAGAGAACCTCAGCTAGCAAGCAACGGATAGACAACTCTGGTCTTCGGGTATTGACTTTACTCCACTGGATCCAAACTGACTGGTTGACCACAAGCCTAAACTTCTCCTGAGGTGGTAGGAATAGCAAGAGTGAGTCCATGTCGAACTCCGCAAGTATAGCAGGGGGTTCATGAGGCTCAAATGGTAGACACGGTTATACTGCAATAGCTTTTAGTGTATGTCATATTTTAGCACTTAGCATCAAGGTAGTGTTCCCATAACCACATGATCGGGTAAACATGATTAAAGAATACAATTAACATCAACATTAACAATAAGCATAAACAACGGTGGTCATCTATTCTGCAATGTCTCGGGCCGCCCTAACCGTGGCACGGACGATAATCGATTTAACTCTGCGCGAGAGGTGTACCCTTTTCCGTGAGTCGTGATTTGCCCTTTCGCCCGAGGCCCGTCGACCTCTTAGTTCTCTACCAAGGAAAACCGGCGGGGTTCACTATAAAGTTATGCATAGGTTCGTCTAACAAGATAGGGCCATAGGTCATCGGATGTAGGAATCCCTCCTCCCAAAGTAGCACAATACCTACCCGGCTATACATACCATGGAGAAGCCGCCCTATACCCAACTCGCAATCCTCTATCTTGCTAGAAAAGGTCCTAGGCACAACTAGAGCGAGCCATGTAGCTCCCACGGTGGCACGTTAAGTCCCATATGATCACATACAAATAAGTCATCTTTATCAAGGTTCCATAATTAATTAATCATGTTACAAGATCAAGGTAAAAGCACTAGCATCACTACCCATAATGCATAACCCAAGTTGTCAAGGCAACGGTAATCAAACACTAGGTAAAACTAGTAGGATAGCAAGACACATGCATATGTAATTTAGTGGATTAATGAATAGGACACAAGGATGGTCCTACTATACTTGCCTTAAACTTAGATCCTTTCTTCCAATCCCAAACCTTCTCGTAGAACTTCTTCTTGATCTCCAACTTCTTCTTGAGCACCAACTTTCAGATCATCAACGCAAAGCTCACTGACTGGACACGATTATAGAGCACCACACAAGCATCCGAGCAATCATACACGAAGCAAACAATATAACTATTTTAGAACAGTACACCAATCATAAATAAATAGAAAGGAAAGTTTATAAAATAACTCTAATCGTTTCTACGATCACATAGACGTCAAGTTCACCGAAAACGGAGCTATAACGGCGACGATATGAATTTTCCAAGTTTTTCCTATGGACTAATAATGCATTAAATATGAGCTCGAAATCTAAAAGTAACAAACTGAACTAAACAGTAGCACTACTGCGTAGCTTACGAAATTACGAATCCAACGCATTTTGAATGGACCAAAACGGAGTTAAAACGAAGATTTTATAAGTAAAACAAGATGGAATGTATATATGTATTTCTATTGTATTTGCTGAATTGTTTTTGTGAAGAAAAACGGCCACAAAGCATCAGATGATGTCATCAAAGCAAGGATTACCATCAGCAAAGCAAGCCAGCAAACAAAGCTTTGCATGCTGCTCGGTGCTGGCCATGACCGACGATGGAGATTCTTCACTGGAGATCCATACAAGCAACTTATGGGCTTCGGTTTTCTGCGTTAAGAGCGTAGGTATGGAGTGGGCATGATAACAAACTCGCCACAAGGATTACTGGTGATCTGGAACAAACAACAAGACATGGAGTGAATATACAAGAAGCTGAAAGCTACTGAGCACGAGAGACAGAGAGATATAGATTATATCAGTTCTAAAATAGAACACTAGAAGGATGGAGAACACGTGATAGCACCTTCGATGATGGATGCAACTTTCAGATCGATGAAGTTGATGACAACGGATTGATCTCCCCATGATGATGGCGCCTAAAAGCATGACAGGCGAGGGCGAGGGACTCCTCCAAGGGTACACGCGTGGACTGCAGCTTCCAGCGGTGTTGAAGATATGAGCTACGTGATGTGGACAGAGAACACTCCAGCGATAGGTATAGAATCGATGAAGTACAGCGCCATAGGGAGGCAACTTGCTTTCCTTGACGTGAAGCTCATCAATGGTTTGCAGACGGCGGCGAGGCAGCAGATCGATGACGGAGTATAGCAGCAGACGGCATGCACGGCAGCGTCTTCTCCAGTTCGTTGTTGGCTAGATCCAAACAAGGCAGCGGCTCTAGTTAGCAAGGGACGAGGCGACTGCTTCGACGAAAACAGCGGCGGCGGCAAGCTAGGGCTTCGACAACGCGTGCGAGGAACAGAGCGGCGGCATGGCTCGAGGCTAGGGTTTAGGGACGACGCGGCGCTGGCGCTCAATATATATATGGCGAGAGACCTGGGCACACGTCAAACATCCGGAAGGTTTTGGTGCCGTGGTGAATTCATGAGTCGGAACAGAGTCCGGATGCGAGTATATGTCGGCAGAAGAGACGTACGCGTACGTACACGAGCTTGCTAGCTTTGAGGAAGGATATCAACTATACGTAGCACTTCTGGTATGTATATTTGGGCATGCGTACGTGCTAGCTTGGGCCAAAAGCTAGGAAGGAGTGAGGAAGGGAAAGAGATCCTTTTCTTTTATTTGAAATCATTTTCCAAAGAGGTTTTTCAAATCTTTTTGAACTCGTTTTCAGATTTGGCCAAAACCACACATCATGGAATAAAATATGCAGCAGCATGAATGCACAAGCATGTTTCTAACCCTACGATAAATTTTAGTTTGATGAAAAATATTATTCTCCTAGGTTTTCATGAGCACAACAATTCAAATAAAAACCATTTTAACCCTATTTTCAAGAATGCAAAATTTAGGGTGTTACATAGTGTTTGTCAAAACGTATAATAATAAAGAACTAGTCACCTATTCTTCAACAATTATTTGGGCCAAGAACTAGTCACCTATTCTTCAACAATTATTTGGGCCAATAAACAACCACTTAAACAGGATAAACTAGGTGATACCCTATGTGTTGCTGCAGTAATTTTCAAATATTAATTTCAGTATGTAAACAAAAGAACTTAGAAAAGTAATAATAATAGAGCATACATTGTCCGGACAGGTAGAGTCTGTTAGTATTATTCTATACTGGTGGTGAAAGTGGAAGAGATAAGAACGACAGTTTCTTAGGCCTTAATCAAAGTGGATGGAAAATTAATGGTGATGACTCAACGAAAGTGGATGATGACATGGCTTAAAGCATTTAGATATGAGTTTAAAGTTAGGGTGTAAGAGTTTAAAGTTTGTATTTGGCAAATCATATTAGAGATGCAGATCATCATAAAAAACGCATACACCCACACCCTAACCTTATGAGTGCCTCTTCACTCATGAGTTTATCACGACAAATTTTATTTTATTCAATCTCTCCATTCAAAAGATTAACTTATAAAGATACACCTTTTATCAAGGACTGAATAATAAATTTGATTTGCTCGACCCTTCCCCCCACGCACCCATACACACCACCCTTCTCCAATTCTCAGCCGCACATGCAATTCTGATCCTCCTCCTCGGTTTGCTAAATCGGATGCATGGCCTATGTGGAGAATTGCAAGGGGTGTTGTACTCATACATATTGCATAGTTTATTAGAGTAATGAAAATCAAAATATGCAACTAAGACCCAAGAATTATCTGTAACTTTCTTACAATAGAAGGTTTAAAAAAAATAAGGGTTGTTCATGATAAAACTAAATTTCTTAAAATTATATATATTCAAATTGCAAGAGGTGTGTGTTATTCAAATTCCCTCTTTCTTTCACGGCCTACCTAGCTCTTCCATGGGCCGAGCCGATTCATCCTGCATGCCCGAGCACGGGCCTAGCACCGTGAAGGCCCATCTGTTGACATCTCTCATTTTTGTCAGCCCATGAGGTTTGTTGCTGCTCTCCGTTAGATCGATTCAGTGAGCTGCTGTATCGAGCCTGTAATTCCTCTATCGCGTGACTGATTGGAGGTTGCTCCATTGTTTCCGGTAGTTGATCAGAGAGAATGCATGACTTCGACTCTTGCAGCCCATGGCGGAATCTTGTGCACGGGATGGATGGATCCACACGGCCATGCCATTACCATCGCGCTCTGAGGGCATTCCCCGTTCGCCGGCCTGCCTACAGTCTCCTAGGCAATCTGACATTTGCCGGCCACTGGCAGTGCCTTCACCGCACCATATAAACGCCCGGCGACGCCTGTCAATGCACTCGACCGCCTAGTGAGCGATGTTGCTGTGGATCAGAATCGCGGAAAGGGTTGCTCTTGCCAATGCTGCCCCTGTCCTGCCTGCGATGCTTAACAGCCGACTCTTCTTCCATTTGCGCCGCGACGGAGTCCACCAATCTCTGTTCATCGGTCTGTTGTAATCTGAAGATGGAAAGAGGAATGCCCCTTTATAACATCGACACGGAAAGTCCTCAGTTTTGCACGGCAGCGTATTCTGCACAAATGAGCATCGTCTCCTGATCCAAGCAGACAATTTTGTCCAGATTGGAGAACAAGCTGCTGGATGCATGCCTTACCAAAGAGTTAGGTCCCACTTTCAGACCTCGCCAACAGGAATGAGGAACAGAACCACGTAATCTGCAGAAATGCTGATCCGAGTTGGGACAGCACTGGCAGTTACCGGAGTTAGGAAGCTATGATCGTCCAGCCACACCATCAAATGGTTGAAGACCTCCATAGCTAGCACGAACAACAGACGGCGACAGCAGATCATCAATTCATCATGCCGTTCGCAATGAGCCTCCTTCTGTTGACGTCCACACACACCTCGAGTGAATGTTGATCCTGGGAATGGGAGAATTAGATGATGAAGCTTTTTATTTGTTTGGTACAGCTTATGTATTTTTAAAAAAAAAAACTCATGGAAGTGTGCAAGAGCTCTGAATTCAGTTGAACTCAACGCAAAGCAGTAGCAGTTTTAGCTTTTTTTTTAGCCGAAGTAGCAGTTTTAGCTTCTTTTTTTTTTAGAAAAAAGTAGCAGTTTTAGCTTTTTTTTTTTTTGAGGGGAAGCAGTTTTAGCTGAAGCTAGAACAAAAGGAGAAGCAGTACATGGCCCGAGAGAGTGGGGCTTAGTTGGGCCGATGCCGGGCCATAACTGAATAACCAAAAGTGGCCCATGAGTTAAAAGCAGAACGGATCCGTTTAACAGGAAACTGTTTCCTTCCCTGCTAATCTTTGAAATAGAAATCATGGAATAATGCTGAATTCAAATGTTTATTTCTTTATTTCTTTTCTATAGTGCCTGTGTTAATTTTGCCATGCGGCATCAGTATAACCTTTTTTATGGAGGACTGGGCATTTTATTTTCGTTTCCTTCGTAATAATCTTTGCCTGTAATAACGGAAACTACTCCTACGATGTGTCTGCGTCTCTGTCTGATGGACGGCCTCATCATCTGCTGGTTACTTGCTTGCTCTACGTGTACAATACATGCTGTGCAAAGACACGTCTCCGATCCCTTGGACGTCGACGTCGACAGGAAGAAGCGGCCGTGCAGCGAGAGCACGTACGCTCTGTATCGGAGCAAATGGCTCTTCCACCCGCAGCGCAAGCTGATGGGGCACGCATGCACACTAGACACATGTCGTTGCATTATAACCGTCGGGGATACGGTTTCAGTTAAGATCGGCAGACAAAGTGAGACATGTTCGGTGCGTGCATTGCTCTGGCGGTCTAGCCCCACATAAAGCAGCTAGGTTGTTTTGCAAGCCTAAAACTACTAGATAGATAACTGAAGATATTAATTTTGTGTAATTTCAAAACCTGGATTTGTTCTTCCTCGTTGGTTGCCTGCTGTGGGACGAGAGGATTTTTTTTTTTACATATAATGTTTAGACATGCCAAATTATCAACAGAATATATTAAAGTTTAGTTTTTGTAGATCATATTACTGGTGTGCAAGTATCTGATCAGTGGGCCAAATTTGAGCTGCAAATGTCTTCAGTTCACTCATGATATATCTTTCAGAAATTCTGTACCCGCCAGAACGAACAGGACATGAAGTGATCTGTTATTATCTTTACACAAGTATGCGTACGTACTGTGATTTCGCACACAAGACTTCTTTTGTCAGAAAGTCTTATTCACAATTTATGACGCTCCGCAGTATATGCCCAAACTCACGAGTAATTTACTTGTGATACTGTGATACACGAAACTTGGAAAGATACATTTTCACCTTTCCAAACCTTTCCAACTCCCAAAGCTGCTGCAACTTTTACCAGGTCACTGTGACGTCTAGTCAGTGCTGACGCCGGCGGCGGCGGCCGAGGGCCCCGACCTCGCGGCAAGCGCTGGCAGCTCCGGGCGCCAAACGAGACCGACCGCTCGACCCCGATGCCAGCCATCTCCAGCGCGTCCGAGAACTTGAGAAGCCGCCTCATCTTGGCGAGCCCCGTCGTGTCCTCCTCGCGGCCGCTCGACGCCGGCGCCGCCCGGAGCCAGACGTCCGGCCACGCCCGCTGCGGCAGCGCCACAATGGACGCGGCCCGCCTGACGGCGCGGTCGTCCGGCACGCCGCCGCGCGCGTTCTCCTCCTCTGTCTGAACGCCACCGACGGCGGCGCCAACAAGACTCCTCTCCTGGCCGGCGCCCCGACGTCGCCGTGGGCGCGCCCGGCGCGGCGTTAGGATTGGCGGCGAGGGCGACTTGGACGGGGGCGCGGCAGAGCGGGCAGTTGACGTGGGCGAGGAGCCAGGTGTCGATGCAACCGCACAGGCACACCGCAACTCTTGCTCGCCGTCCCGGAACTCCGCAAGGCACACCGCGCAGCTGCCGTCGGTGCCTCCTCCGTCGCGCTTCTTGGCGTCGTACACGACCGCGGCGATGGCCGCGATGGCGCGCTCGTCGAGGCCCTTGGTCCGTATGTACCAGTACCACACGTGGTGCACGCCGCCGCCGTCAGCCTCCTCCTGCGCGACCGCGCCAGCCTTCACCTGGTGGCCCCTCCCTCCTCGCCGTGCTGAACCAACGCCGCGTTCCGCGCCGCCCGCCGCCGAGCCACGAGGCGATGGACGAGCAGCGCGAGCAGGAGAACGGCGGAGACGGCGAGGAGCGACGCCGGGAGCGCGATGAGCGGCGTGGGCAGCTGGCTCGAGCGGAGGTGCAAGGTGGTCCCACCCGACGGCGGAGGCGGCGGGTGGCAGTGGGGCAAGTAGGCGCATGGCCCGGAGCAGGTGTCGCCGCAGATGAGGATGAGGTCCGGCGGGGACGTGGCGACGCCGGGTCCCCGACCCCGTCCCGCTCAGGCAACAGGCAACAGGCCTAGTAACCGGCTTCGGCTTCGGCGCTGCACACTTCTTGCTATTGCAGCAGTTGAGAGCAGAGACTGACCGTGACTGAGAGGGAAAACTGAACTCTCACTGTACGGCAGACTGAGAGGGAAAACTGAACTCTCACCGGCAGCATGGTGCCCCTGTTGCTTTGCTTCTCTTCTCTTAAAAATGGAATAGGCAATGCTGTAGAACAGACATGAACAAGACTTGGCAGGAAGAGACTTTTTTTTTTAGAGTTTAAGAGCGGCGCTCCGGCCTTTTGATTAAAATCAACAGATCAAGTAAGTTCAGTCTCATTACAAGGCAACCACACCTTTCCAGGTGGTGCAATTCAGCCACCAGGCTCAACTTTCAAAGCAAAACTAGCAGGCTATTACATCATTCAACCGCCAGCAAGACAAGATATAACATCAACCATTCCCAGCCGCTAGTTCACTTCCTCGAGGGCTTCATTCAGCGCCTTCCACCACAAGAGAGCCATCCCAACTCCCGGCTTGATCTCTCCAGCTTCAGCTTCCACACGATCCTTCAGACGACGGCCCTTGGGACGTCTTGGAGCCACAAGATTTCTCTTGCTGTAGTCTTTAGTCCCCGGATGTACTCCTCCAGCAGGTTTTGTTTCTCCACCGGGCATAGCAGCGTCCAGTTCCTCAAGACACCCGCCAGTAAATGGTAGAGTATTTCCATACCCTTCCAATTGATTCTCTGAAAAACAAACTCATTCCTGAGTTTCCAGATACTCCAAAGCACAGCAGATGAAACAAAGTTAACCATCCCATTCTTCTTATTACTAAGCCAAAATTTACCAATAACCTCTAAGTTAGTTCCAATATGTTTACCAACAAGACTAGACATAACTTCCCAGCACCTACTAGCTACCACACAATCAAAGAAAAGGTGCTGACATGTCTCTAATTCACCACAAAAAACACAAGTGGGATCCTTCACTTTCTGCCTTTTAGCTAAATTGTCTCTGGTCAGAGTTTTATTGTTCATAAGAAGCCACAGAAAAATCTGGACTCTTGGTGGAATTTTCAGTTCCCACACAGCAGGAGAATGAACATAGTTAATCCCTCTAAAGTTGACTACTTTATACATGGATTGGGATGTATATGATCCATGAGTAGTGAACTTCCAAATCAACTCATCTTCACCATTGGTGAACTGAATGGTGGAGACTAGGTCCACAACCTCTAACCAGGACTCATAAAGCTGATCAGACAGATTCCTTCTAAAAGAGCACTTCAAAGTAACACCATCCCAGCAATCTGCTATAGTCCTACCAAACTGATTTAGAATTCTATATAAAGGATAGTATTGAACAGCAAGACTAGAGTTACCTATCCAGGTGTCCGCCCACAGCCTTATCTTATGACCATTACCCACTTTCCAGTGGTAGCCAAATTTTGCCGCTCTAGCTGCCCACATAAAACTCTTAAAGAAACTAGAGGAATTGTTAGTCTTGGTGGTGAAGATGTTAGGTTTTTCTGTCTTGTACTTGAAATCTACCAACTCTTTCCAGAGTTTACCCCTATCTTTATCATACCTCTTCACCCAAGAAGCTAAAAGACACACATTAAGGTCTCTAAGGTTTGGGATGCCAAGTCCCCCATACTCGGCAGGAAGAGACTTGTGATTTTGTTTGGCAATATAAATGTTTATGCCTGAATAATCCATATGAATGAAGCAACTAAATTGTCATATGTTTTATTTTTATCATTGCCCGTCAAATTCTCTGCACACTTCTTGCTAAGATACAAGCGAGGCGAACAGGAAGTGTGCAGCAGCACTAATCGCGGTAATCACCGTGTCAGTCCCGAGCTCGCATTCACCAAAAAAAAAAAAGAAAAAAAAAAGAAGGTTCCCAAGCTACAACACTTGACATGGAACACTTTACATAACTATGCAATAGAATCGGAAATATACAATCATCACATAAGCTCTCCTAACATTGGGCAGAATTACACATCAGTATATAGCACATGGAAATCTTCACAAAGGTGTCGAAGCGGCAGAGAAACAACAGGTCTCACGCATTTACAGACAAAGACAGACACAGTCCACCTTAAACTTATGCAGCGATGGTCTTGGATCCTCAAGCTCCCACGGCATGTTCAGTCATTCAGCATACTTCACATCTGACACACTATATAATTAGCAGGAATTATAACATCATTATTTACTCGTGTCCTCCGCTGACCATGCAAATTAAAGAGTACTGTAATTAATTAAGAAACACCGACGTAAACCTGCCAAGACTAGCTACTTCTTTACTTTGAAGTAGCGCACGGTGGCTTGGATCAGGGCAAGCACCAGGGAGATCAGCTGCAGGCCGGCCAGGACGGCGTAGGCCACGCGTTGGGCGCAGTCGGCGTCGCGGGAGCGCGCGCGCGCCGCGGCAGCTGCTGCGGTGGCGACAGCGTCCGGGGCGCGGCACGTCGGGCAGGACGAGCGGCGGCCCCCCGCGAGCCAGCGCTGGATGCAGCCCGCGTGGAAGCAGTGCCCGCAGGCAGGCAGGACGCGGATGGCGTCCCCGTCCGCGAGCTCGCCGAGGCAGATGGTGCACTCCGCCGCGGCGACGACCGCCGGGTTGGTGATCGGCGCCATCGCCATGGCCACGCACACCGCGCGGAAGGGGGATGCGCGCACTCGGTCAGGTCGATGGCGAGGAGGCAGCCGGCCAGCGATCTCCGCGGCAAGATCCGGTGGAAGCTTGGCCCAATCCCTCCTGCAGCCTGCTATTGTCCACGCTAGCTTGTCATCGACCAGGTGAGTGGCGATCGAGAAGGAAGGGTGAGTGGGTGACGACGAGTGAATGAAATGAAGAGTATGAATGAAAATGCTGGTACCTCTCTGGAGTATATATCGAGGCCTCGTTTCGTGCATCAGTCAAGCGAATAACGTCACAGCGCACCGGCATGCTGTCGTTGTGCCGCCGAGGTGTCGGCGTTCTGCACGGCCGTGTCCGACACCCAGCGAAGACGGATTCGAACGGTCCCCATTCTCATTGGGATGAACAGGTCGCTGCTGAGAAGAAAGCTCTTGTTTGCTGTTCGTATATAGAGTATGGCCATGAAGCTCGAGGCCAGTCCAGAGCTCTGCATACAGTCTCCTAGGCAACCCAGCATTTGCAGCCACTGACAGTGCCTTCACCGCACCAGATAAACGCCCAAGAGAGGAGTCCTGCCTGCGACTGCGATGTTTAACAGTGTACCCTTCCATTTGTGCCGCGACGGAATCCACCAATCTCTGTTCATCTATCCGTTTTAATCTCAAGATGGAAAGAGCTAGAAATGCCCAAATATCGACACGCCGTTTTTGCACGATAGCGTGTTCTCTGTTCTGGACCATGAGCATCTCCTAATTAATCCGGGCAGACAATGGCCGTTGCGACAGTTGTTGTACTCTTACCTAGATTGGAGATTTGGAGAACAAGCCGGATGCCTTGCCAGTGCCACACTTTCAGTGCCTCAACAGGAATGAGGAACAGAACCACGTAAAAAAGGCTGCTGATTCGAGTTCGGATTCGGACAGCACTGCAGCTAGCGGAGTAGGAAGCCGGCAAAGACCTCTCCAAGACTCCATAACAAGCACCAACAACTAAAGGCGACAGCAGATCACCCTGCTTGAATGGCAAAATCGTCCACCTGGGCCGAAATGGATAGAAATTGTTAGTTAAGAGACTGATGGTTTGCTTTAAGATTCATTTAGTTTTTTTTTTTAAATGGTGTATTCGAACAGTTCTTGCTGGTTGATTAAAAAAATCTAAATGAATGGGTAAAACTCCTATTGGGTTAACTTAACTTGTTCCCTGCTTCTAATCTAAACATTTTGTATAATACGTACACGAATGAAGCTGGGCTCCACAGTCAGCACAACTCCCATGGACGTGGACAGGTAGATCGAAGCGGCTGTGCAGCGAGAGCACAGACACTTGGTACGCTCTGTGCAAGTTAGCCGGCGGTGGACGCTGGTACACCTCCCGGTCCATCCGGCGAGCGTGCACGCTGATACCTCTCTGGACGTTGGTGTAACCGCCGGACACGAGCAACTTCTTTGGGGCAACTGCCGGCCCACTGGCGCGAAAATGTCGGCCTTCTGCACGGCCGGGGCCAGACACTGGTGAAAGACACCGGACTCCAATGGTTGGGTGCCCGCCATGCTTGAGCTCCTGTTACCAGACCATCTTCTATAGCTGTTCCTAGATACATAGGACTATATATATAAGACGTAACGTGGCAGTACCATGCGCATGCATCCTTGTATGCTATAGCTTCTGCCTTCGTGGGTTAGATTCGCAGCTGAGCTTCTAGCTTCGTTACTGGAGAATCTTCATCTGAGCTTGATTACTGGAGAATCTTCATCTGAGCATCAGGACCAGCTGAGCTTCTAGCTTGGTTACTGGAGAATCTAACACACGGGAAGCATCAGGCCAAGGTATGTCCTAACCGATCTTTAGGTGGTGAAGCTATGAGAGTTTCATTTCCTAGCTGCCCTGTCTGTTCACCGCATCAGAATTAACTTCCTGCTTCCTCTCATTTTCTCGTTTCCATTTCATCCCCAGTTTTCTTGGGACGTCAGTTGTCCCGCGGACGCACCAAGAAGCTGAGAGCCGTAGGAAGGCACATAACATCCCAGTAAAAGTTCATACAATCAAGTCTGTCTCCCAGGTACCACCCTCTGATCAGACACTTCAATTAACAGCAACAACGAGATTACAGTGTCCACATGAAAAAGACAGAATACAAAACGACCAAGAATTGAAGAGCTCCCAGTCCCAGGCATCGAGCCTGCTTTCTTGCTAAAACACAAGCACACAAGAACAGACCAAGAAACTAAACATACAGTCACAGACTCACAGCACCCAGATATATTCAAGACCACTCTGTTTTCGGCAGGCAACTGCTAATCCAAATGTTGCTTGATCTCCAGGCTCAATTTCGATGTTCCACCACAAATCGACCCTGCATATTAGAAGGTCCGAGGTGGTCAGGTCCCAGATGTGTAACTAACACATCAGGAATAGTAGCAGACTAGCAGTAGAGTACACTTTACGCAGCACAGTTAGTTGTAAAAACCAGAATTAGATAGGTATCGCACTAAACCATTCACATTTAGCAGTTAGCAAAAGTACTAAACTGTACAACAATATAACACGTAAATATAGAATAATAATGGCATCCAATTTATATGGCTACCTCTGTTCAAACATAAAAACTAAACAAAAACTACAGACTTTGAAAGTTTGCATACCAATCATGAAGGAGATGAGCATACATGTTTCCAAACTTCTTTGATTGCAGACAAGTTTCTCTGATCATTATTCTAAGGAACACCACACACCTACTGCATGAAGATAAGAAACATTACTGTTAATAGGGTGTGGGACATACCTTATTCTATAATTTGCGATCTAACTACTACAATGACACAACATTCAGATATACCACATAGTGGCTTCTTGGTTAGTAATCACTACAATTACATTATATGTACAACAACAGGGGACTACATGACATATATACTGTTAGTTTAAAATAATCTTCAATAATAAAATGGACAGTGAGGTTGTCTCCAAGAAACTATGCCACACTATACCTATCTTATAGACGATTTTATTAGCTAGAGAGAGACCCATTTCTAATTATCAAGTAATGACAGACTGATGGCTTATTAGTTAACAATATTCCCTAGCAAGTAAAAATTATCAGGCATAGAAGTAATATAGGTATTAATTTTGTTATTGTAGGTTAGACGCAAGAGGAATTCTCACATCATCAGTACATTACAAGTGAATGCACACAGATTCTTGGCTTTCCACACATGGCATGGTTTTACCCTTTTTTTAATTTGATTACATGTATGTAGTGACACCAGTAATTTATTAGATCAGCTAATAACAGATTCAGTGGTACATGACATGCTAATATTTATAGATTCATCATTTCTTAGATTCACTTTTTTTTCAGTGGAAACTTATTTGGTGTAATTAATAAAAACAATGAGGAAGATTAGGTTTATTGATTATTTTAGCCTATGTAAGAGAGTAGGTTGAAAAACTAATTAATAGATACATCGTCGGGAACAGATTAAATAGATGGCATGTTTTTGCACTATATGTTTCATGGGAACCTAAGTTACACGAGTACGGGTACGGGTATCCGATACGATACGTATCGGATACGTGGATACACACTTTTTTAAAAGAAAACCCACTAAAATGGTGTATCCGAGTATCCGTATCCGCGTATCCGACGAGTATCGGATACGGATACGTCACCCCCCTTGGAGTATCCGTGTAACATAGATGGGAACACTGCAAGGGTAGTATATAGATGTATACCTATCACTAATCATTAGCTATCCATGAAATCTACAATACATCTAACTATATGACATAAGTATTTGTAGGACACTAAGATAATTCTCTCAAACTCATCTATGCATAGAAATGTCATTGAGTCAAATTGCTGAGAGCATAAAAGGAGTTCAATTTTGTGGGAAGCATAGAAGCTGTATCCCTGTTACTGCAATTAAGTTTCACAAGGGGCACAAAAAATTGCTGGCAGCACACAAACTAACAGTTACAGTGCAGGAGGTAACATGTCTAAAAAAATACAGAGGCAATTTTTTGTAACAGACTATGTCATTAACCAAGACTGAACATAAAGTTGCAACCATGATAACAATGGTATGATCAAATCACCTAGTGCTTAAATACAATTGAGTTTTTGGGAAATAGCTTTTCCCATATCACTATATAGCTTTGGGTTCAAGAGTTGTTTTATTGATTGAGTATTTGGAACATAGAATAGCTTCAATTGAGGACATGAACAAATCTTCTTGTGAGTCATTATAAATAGATAATATGGTACCTCAGGTGTAGAAGAACCAATGGACTCAAAAATGTCATGGTCCCAAAATTAACAGTCTTATCAACTGAACCTGCAAAGGTTTTAAAAAGGACATCATGCAATATGTTACTTAGGTGCCCAGGTGATGTACAAATAAGAAGCATGAGGGAGTAATAAGTCCGTAAAAAAATAATATAGGAATCTTATTTTCGAAAAATTGACATCCCAGGGAAAATTTACTACTGTGTGGGTGTATAGGCCCTGTAATCTAACCTGTAGCCAATAAAAATTTGTGGGGTGCAAATCTAAGCAGTTGTCTGGACCTTCATGAACACGACAGCCATGCATGAGTTTTGCAGCCGTCAAATCCCAGACCCAGCAAGATATTATAAACAAAATTTCAGTGATCAGGAAATATGTACAGTAACAAATTTTGTTATTGTAACAAATTTCAGTGAGCTTAAGACATATAGTAACAAATTTTGTTATTATATGTTAGACACAAGAGGAATTCTCACATCAGTACATGTTAAGTGAATGCTCACAGATTCTTGGCTTTCCATGCATGGCACGGTTTTACCTTTTTATTTGATTACATGTATGTAGTGACACTAGTAATTTATAAGATCAGCTAATAACAGATTTAGTGGTACATGACATGCTAATATTTACAAACTCATCTATTCTTATATTTGGTGTAATTAATAAAAACTATCAGGAAGACAGTGTACCGATTATTTTAGCCTATGTAAGAGAGTAGGTTGAAAAAGTAATTAACACATAAAAATAATCCTTAATTAATAAAATAGCGTAGGCTTGCCCTTCCCTTAAGAAGACTAGATGGATATATTGTTTTAAGGATTTTGGCTCACTACAACCTCAGATATATTTTGCTATTTTATTAAGTTATGTATGGACATGGTTTGAGTTTTGGATTAGTTATGTCCTGCTATTCCTTTTATAGTTGGTTAGTAATTGTGTATCAGTTGTTTATTTTCTTTGATTATTACTGATCAATATGTCTCTCCCTTCTCTATATATATGGTTCAGCGCAACATCTCATCAAGCACTCCATCAGCCAGGCACTTCATCATTCTCATTTTCAACTGTTCCCCTCCACCAGCAGTGAGGAGCAATGTCACAACAGCCCAGCGAGACCACAGTGGTACATACACTCGTCCCTAGCTAATCATAATTGCATATGCTTTCTTTACCCTATTTTAGTTACATAGTTGTACAATATTAGACAGAAAGAGCAAGGGGTCATACGAACATCTCATCGGCTAATCCACAACCAATAGTAACTCGAATTTTTCATTGCACAAATTAAAAGAAGGGCAGAGAGGTACCGTTTGAGCATGAGATAATTTCTTCAGTAGCTCCACATAAGCATCAACCAAGCTCTCTGCAGAACTAAGCCATAGCCACACTTCCTGAAGAAAAGAAAGAACAAGAAGTTAAAAATCACAGACCAAGACAATTTGATTCAAACAGTAGATATGACATGATATGAGCTTCTCAAACCTACAGCTTTCTTCCCTACTTTCTATTTTGTTCTTTTGGTTATTTGTTACAATAACAGTGGAATCACTGATAAGCCATCACTTCCATGATGGAATGCACACCAAAACTGCTATCTCAGGATTAACCGAAAACATCACAACACACATCATGATACCATCCACGAGTCTTAGTCCATTAGACTGCACAAATACCTGATCACTCCTGCAGCCCAAATGCAGCATGCTGTCTTCGAGCATCTTCAGTGAGTCACCACGGGGAACATCAGGAGACAACCCCAGCTTCGTCGGCAAGGACGGACAGGAGCGCACGAGTCAACCCCCACCCCGCCGCCGCCGCCGCCGTGCCCTACCTCGCCGCCGCCGCCGCCGTGCCCTACCTCGCCGGCGCCGAAGCAGACCGTCGAACGCCCGTGCGGCTGCCGGGAGGGAAGGCGGCGGCGGGGCCTTCTCCTCTGGGTCGAGGGAGGCGTGGCTTGATCTGACCTAGGCAGCCGCACCCGCAGCTCCAGCGGTGAAGCCATGGTGGCGCGCCGTTGGTTCCGGGCGCCCGGCGACGGAGGTGCGGCCGGATCTGGCGCAAGTGGCCGCGCAGGCGCGCTCCGCGCGTGTGGTGCCCCCGGTCACCTGCCTGCCCTAGCGGCGGACGGTGTGTGCGGTGGCCCTTTGGCACGGGGGACGTTGGCGGCGGCGGCGGCGGCGGGGGACGGCGAGCGCTTTGGGACGGTGGGCACCATTTGGGTTGGCAAAGCTCTGTATTGTTGTTGAAGGTTGAACAAGAGGGGTCCACTTGCCAGCGAAGCACAAAAATTAATGGATCTATTTCTTGCTAGATGACTAATGGTGAATGAAACTTATTAGATGGTGATATTTGAAGTAGTTTTGTTGTTACTGTGGTTCCTTCCTTTGGATTGCAACAAAATCTTGTATGAAAAAATGGTGAGACGTAGCGGTGAAATTAATGGTTCAGTGGCACAAAGTATACATTTTCTCATTTATATATTGTAGCGTGTACATGATAAGGTTGGAATGTTCAAAGTCGACCATGCACTAGCAAATTCTTATTCGTTAAAACAATCTCAAATGTTAGTTTGGAATTGATTATTGTGCACTAGAAAATCTAACTTGTTCTTTATGCTCTTCATGTGTGCTGTGTTGTCAGATTGTGGTTGATGAGAGGGATGCTGCCAACAACAATGGGCACCGAGTAAGTCATTTTTCTCATTTGGGTTGGCAAGGCTAGCTCTGTATGGTGTTCAAGGTTGAAACAAGGGTCCACTTACTATCAAGTATCAAAGCACACCATATTGGGTCTATTTGCTAAATGATGACTAATGGTGAATGAAACTTATTAGATGGTGATATTCAAGTAAAATTTCAACATTATTGTGGTTCATTTACATAGTGCCCTTGATTTTATTGGCACTACATCCAAATGGCTAAACATTCAGCACCACTTAACCCCACTTTGGCACGGATCTGCAAAAACAGTGAACAACCAGCCCCAATGTTTTAACATTTTTCTTTTCTTTTCATACCACACATGAGAAGGAATGGTTCCTTTCTTTAGATTACATATCAAACTTGTATGGAAAGTGGTGAAATGTAATAGTGAAATTAATGGTTAAGTGACACAAAGTACACCTTTTCTTATTTATATATATTATAGTGTGTACATGATTCGGTTGGAATATTCAAAGTTGATCATGCACTAGCAAACTCTTATTCATTAAAACAATATAACATGTTAATTTGAAATTGATTATTGTGCACTAGAAAATCTAACTTGTTCTTTATGCTCTTCATATGTGCTGTGTTGTCAGATTGTGGTCGATGAGAGCGATGCTGCCAACAACAATGGGCGCCAAGCGAACCATAAGGACCTGAGTCCAATGATTGCTCGTTACTTCTACACAGGGATCTTAATTCTTGGGTGCATCTTCGCATGGGCAGTACGTAACAACCATGTTTTATCATTCTTCGAGAGGCAGCGTCGTAACGGTTGTCAGGGCAATCGTGACTGCCTGGCAGCGGAGGCTATATTGTTGATTAGCTTTACGCTCTTCGTATCCTAAAAACAACTTTCACCTAATAAGGAGTATTTTATTTACGTGTATTCCTTTATGTTGTCCTTGAAAATGTCAATTAGCTATTTTACATGACCATGTTCTTCTCGACCGTCGGCACCAAGAAGGTGCACGATAGAAGAAACAGTTGGCACTCCCGGTGCCTGTGGCTGTGGCCGGTAAAGCTTGCCCTTCTAGCAGCCTGCTTTATAATAGCTACAATGTCACCCTCCAACGTGATTCAACTCTTCGGTAAGTTCCATTACCGATCGACCTTTCTTGTAGGTAGGTTAGAAATTCCACTATTTTGGAATGACAGTGTTTTTTGTCTGAATTATTTTAGGTAAACTTGCACTTTTTGGAGGAGGGTACGTACCTCACGTCTCTTTTAACGTTTAAGCATTTATTATTATCCTTCTAATTTAGTCACTGTCATGCGGTTATCTTATATTTCAAATTGGATAGGATATGTATATTTATACAGAATAAGAGTGTGATTAGATACGTCACACGACTTAACTACAAATGGTGCCTAACAAATATGGAAGAACGGTATATTTTATTTATCTTTCTCAATGCAACCTATTGTTTAACCATATAGATGTTTCCATCTAACAACCTCGGGTGTTGAATTGCAGTTACCGTCGAGTCATCATAGTCTCCATCTTAGGGTACACTGGTTCTACGGTTGGGATCATACTTATGGGTTTGTGGTACGCTGACTGCTGGCAAAATATCACATTCATTGTCGTCACACTACTGCTGGTGCACCTCATGTCACTAATCTCAATGATTTCCAAGGTAATTGCATACTTACTTAGATCATCACATGATAATTAAGTATCGAAAAAAGTGCAAGTGAAATACTAATTACAATTTGGCTATGAATCTGTGACCTGTTGTCTAAATTAGGCCCAGGGGTTCTACATGGAGCCAGGGCTACTAGGGGCTTACATTGTAGTCCTATGTTGGTGCGCAATTAGAAGGTAAAAAATGTTATACCGAATTATGCATGATTGATGTGGTTGTCTACTTACATTGGAGTCAGTTTATATTGAATGGTAAAACTAACTTTTAATTTTCTTGGGCTCTAAAATTTGATCTCGTCAACAGTGAACCCACCAGTTCAAGTGAAAATTGGAAGACTGTGATTGTAAGTATTACTTGTTCTGTCAAGGTTCTTTATCTATAGTGATATATATTTCATCAAATATTTCATCAAGATTTCAACATCGGCAGGGTTTTATTGGCGGACTAATTAGCATCGGTGTAGCTGCTTTCACGACAGGCAAAGACTACAAATGTTTGCAGGTATGTTCATTCCAACTAAGAAAAAAACATCAAATCAATAAAAATGTGAAACATGTTGCACCACTTATAAATAGAAAATGCCTCAAACATTGCAGTTCAGAAACGTGGTATTGTCGGATGATGCTGTACCATATGCATATGGTTTTTTCCACTTTTACTTTGCCATGGGCTCCATGTACTTCGGCATGATGTTTATCGGCTGGGATACACATCATTCATCAGGAAAGTAAGTTCAGATAGAAACCCTATCGCAATGAAAAAAATGAATAGTGTGTCCATCTTAGCCTAGCTAGGATTCATGCATGTTTGATATACATTTTGTGTTTTTGTCTCAGGTGGAGTATGGATGCCGGGTGGGCCAGCACATGGGTCCATCTAGGAAATGCGGGTCTGGTGGTAATATTCATCGGTAAGTGAGATGTGGTTAAAATAAAAACCTCAACTTCACTAAGCTTATTTTAACAAAAGTTTCAAAAATGGCAATGGCATATTTTTTTAGCTGCAAAAGATATAAACCCTATTATTAACATATGAATGTTAACCCTACTATTAACATGCCACTGACCTAGCCTCGCCGCCGGCCTAGCCCCGCGACCGCCGCCGCTGCGCACTCCAGGTCTGACCTCTGCGCCCCTCCCTACCCTTTCCTCTCGGCTCCGCCAAGCTCTCCACCCTCCTCCCCGATCTATTTCTCCCCGCCGACGACCACCATGGCCGAGTCCAGCTCCTCCCGCGCTTGGGCCCCCGAGGTGCATGAGGCCCTCGAGAGTGGCTCGCCGAGACGGCTGCTGCAGGCGCTCGGCCGGACCCCCACCGACGCCGGCACCTCCTCCGCCGGCCGCGCCTGGGCGGATCTGGGCGACGAGCCGCTCCCCCCGCCGCCCAAGTTCTTCCAGGGCTCGCCGGGGCTCCTCCGGGAGGTGCAGGGGCGCGAGGACCGGCTCCACTTCAGCGATTCGGACCTCTCGGAGTCCGAGTCCGACCCGGATCTGGAGCCCCCGCCGCCGGCAGACGAGAAGGGGAAGGCACCGATGCCGGTCCGTGCCCGCAGGCGCCACCGCCCTCGGCACAACCGCCCTCGCCGCCGAGGTGCCGGGATCTCGGAGGCCTCCCGGAGGGCGGGTCCTCCGCCTGCGGGCGCGGAGCCCCGCCGGCGCCGGTCGCCTCAGGCTCGGCCGCCTCCGCCCCGGCGTGGATGTCCGGACCGCCGGCCCTCTCCGCCGGCCCTCTCCCCTCCCCGCCGTGGTGTGCAAGAGCGCCCGTCGCCGTCTCGCCGTGGTGCGCCGTCCCCGCCACGGCGAGGAGCTCTGGAGCGGCGTGCCTCTCCGACAAGCGCGTCACCCCCTCGCCGCGGTGCTCCGGAGCGCCGCACCCCGCCGCCGGCAATGCACCCCGCGCGCGCGCGTGGCTCGCCGGATCGAGACGGCTTTTACACCGTTGAGAGCAGACGACACGGCCGGGTGCGAACGCCGCCGCGCTCGCGGCCGCGCTCCCCGCCGCAGGAGCTCAACAGACTCTGCTTCAACTGCTTCCGACCGGGTCACGTCAAAGCCCGATGCGGCTACCCGGCCTGGTGCTACAACTGCTGGCAAGAAGGCCACCACGCATCGGATTGTCGCCTCCCTCGACAGCGACGCGGCCTCAAGCGCGGCCCCTCCCTGCCGCGTGACGACTTCCGCCCGCCCCGTGATGGCCACGACAGGACGACGGTGCAGCGCCAGCCACACAGACAGCACTCCCCCAAGCATCGCCGCGCGGCCTCGGCGGACACCTTGTCTGGCCGGTTGGTCTCGACCCCTCCATCTCCGGGCGGACCGAGGGGACGCCGCTGCGCTGTCTCTGCGGACTCCGTGTCCGGGGGTCCGCCACCCCCACCACCTCCGCCGCCACCGCCGCCACCACCACCACCGCCACCGCCGCCGCCACCTCCTCCTCCGCCGCAACCCGTCGTGTCGGCGCCAACCTTCCATGGGCCAGCCGCTGGGAAGGGCGGTCCTGTTGAGGAGCCTTGGAGGGACATCGCGGCCGAGACCGCCGTCGCGGTCGCCGCCGGCACCATAACTTCTTCCTTGGTGGTCATCCCGCGAGCGGCACCGCTACAAGATGCCGAGGACTCCCTCTCCAGGCTGTCACTCGTTGCTACCATCACCGGCATCCGACCTTTCGTCTCCACCTCCATAATCGCGGACACCCTCTCCACCCGCTTCGGGATCCGACATGATGAGGTTCAAGTCCGCATGCACGAACCCGAGGACTTCCTCGTGCGGTTCGCGCGCCGGGAACACCGCGACCGGGTCCTTGCCTCCTCGCCTTGGGGGTCCATCATGCCTCTACGGTGGCTCCCTTGGACCCGGGTTTCTGGAGCTGTGGCGGGCGCGTTCCACCACCGGGTGGTGCTGGCGCTCCGAAATGTGCTGGCGCACGCAAGGGACGTCGACACCGCCCAGAGGGTCCTGGGGCGCTCTTGCACCGAGATCGAGCTGACCGACATAAGGGACCACCCAGTGGAGGATGACCGTGAATACTTCGTCATTGCCTGGTGCTGGCACCCGGAGTTCATTGAGCAAGAGAAGCTCCTCTACATCCCAGAACCAGTGGTCCGGTCCTCTGACCCGGCTGAGGCGGCGGTGCGTCGGGGCCTCCACTACCTCGTCCGGGTACGAGTAGTTGCTCACCAGAACATGGAGCAGCCGGGCGATGCCCCCCCCCGGGGACGACGACGATGGGGATGATGATGGGGACGACGACGACCGCGGGGGTGCGGGCAACCCTCATGATGACTGGGAGGACGACCGCTACTGCCCCACGCCCCGTCGTGACTCCGACTACGACTCCGACTCCACCGATCCGCGGCACAGGAACCACCATCCCCGCTGTGACTACCATCCGGACTGGGATTGGGATGCCGCGCACAACTACGCGGCTGTACTGGTTGGGGACGTCTGCTGCCCCCTCCAGCCCTCGCCAGGCCGCTGGCCGACTTTGTCGGCCCCCAGGACGCCCTGCTCCTCGGCGACGCGCAGGAGGTTGGTTTGGCACCAAGGTACCGTTGACACGCCACCTTCCTCCACATCCATGACGGGAGGGCTTGCTTCGCCTGAGATGTTTGTCTGTCGTGACGTCTTGACACCTCCGAGGGGTTTTGTCAACAACTTCATTGCCGTGGCGCCCCTCCTTCTGCAAACGGGATGCTGCAGGCAGTGCACGCCGCCCACGCCACCGAGGGACTGGTGGGCGTCTATGGCCGAGGACGAGCTGGCCTCTAAGCCGCGCCACTACACGACGTCGCCGGCTCCAACGACTCCTGCGGCCTGCTCCTCACCGCCGTGCACACAGCAGCCGGCCGCGTCGTGCACGCAGGAGCTGGCCGCGCCGCGCACGCAGGAGCCGCTCATGACTGGGATCGGGTCAGCCGCGCCGGCCCTGTCCACTGATGCTGGCCACGACGTGGGGGCGCCCACGAGCACGCCGCCGGCCGCGACGCACCCACCAGCCGAGAGGAGCCTCGACGACTTCTTCCAGGCTATCTATGTGCCGCTGCAGGATCCGGTCCTCACCTCTACGCCGCAGCCGCACGTTCCTAGAGGCGAGCGCCTGGAACTTGAAGACGACGATGTCTGGCTCCCGCGGAGGAGCTCCCGACTTGCAGCCAAGTCGGCCTTTCGTGACCCCAACCCAGAACACCAGGCTAAGCGTATCATGATTGCCAAGTGGACTGGGAAGCCGATGAGCCAGGTGCCAGATCGGGCAGTTGATGATGAATTCAGAGCCGCTTACGAAGCTGCCAGCCTCTCCGCTAGAAAGGAGGCCATGAGCGTGATGTTCCCACGGCGCGGGAGCAGAGCTCAGCGCGGCGCTAGCAGGAGCACAACGGTGGCCCAATGAGTGCAAACCACCTGCTCATCTGGAATGTGCGTGGACTTAACTCCCACACACACTGTAATGTAGTCCGCAGCATTTCCTTCGACCATCGTGCTTCCGTCATTTGCTTGCAAGAAACAAAAATTGATGTAATCACTGACTCTCTAATCACCGATATGGCGGGTTCCGACTATGACTTTGCTTTCCTCCCGGGAGTGGGCGCATCTGGTGGCGCGGCCTCCTGTTGGCGCCGCGACATATGGGCGGTCTCCGACCACTTGGTGCGCACGTACTCCGTCACCGTGCGCCTGTCACCGCTCGGGGCCGCCGGGGAACCGTGGTGGCTAACGAACGTCTACGGCCCCCCTTCAAGGGATGAGCGGCCGGCTTTCCTACAGGAGCTCAGAGACCTTCGCCATGCATGCTCAGGTCCGTGGCTTGTTTGTGGCGACTTCAACATGATCCTGAATGCGGCCGACAAAAACAACGGCCGCCTCGACCGCGGCATCATGCGACAGTTCCGCCAGGCGGTCAACGATCTCCTCCTGGACGAGCTTGTGCTGCAGGGCAGGCTGTTTACTTCGTCCAATAGGCGTGACGAGCCGACTTTGGAGAGGTTGGACCATGCTTTTGGGTCAGTTGAGTGGGTCGAGCGCTTCCCCTCCCACCATCTGCGCTGTCTATCCTCGGACTCCTCGGACCATGCACCCCTGCTGCTTCTACTCAGCACGGACCCTTGGCCTCCGCCGAGATTCTCCTTCGAGGCTGCTTGGACCAAAATCCCGGGATTCCATGAGGTGGTGGCCAATTGTTGGGGAATGTCCGAGCTCTCCAACCCCTGCAGATCAATTGACCAGAAGCTGAGGTACCTGGCCAGGGCTCTGAAGAGTTGGCGCGCTACGTCGGTGGGGGACGTGCGGCTGCAGCTAGGGGCGGCCCGCACCCTCGTCTACATGCTAGACACGGTGCAGGAGACCAGAACGCTGACTCCAGATGAGCGTGAGTGGCACGGGCAGCTCAAGGCGAGGATTCTTGGACTTGCATCCCTGGTACGCACGATGGCGAGACAGCGCTCGCGCATGAGGTACCTGAAGGAGGGGGACGCTTGCACAAAGTTTTTCCACCTCCAAGCATGCCACCGAAGGCGTAAAAATACGATGCTCGCTATCACTCACGAGGGGCAGACCTTCACTGAGGAAGAAGCAAAAGCTGGCATCGTATATGGCTACTACAAGGACACGCTAGGGAAGCCCTTCACCCGTACCTACCGGCTAGACCTGTCACTGCTCGACCTCCCCAGGCCTGGGTTGGAGGACCTCGCGCGCCCCTTCACGGCTGAGGAGCTCACGGCAGCTGTGCATGACACACCGTCGGACCGCGCGCCAGGGCCGGATGGCTTCACTGTGGCGTTCTTCAAGTCCTCTTGGGAGGTTATTGGCGCCGACTTCCTGGCGGCCTTTCAAAGGCTATGGGCCCTAGACTTTCGCAGCTTCCAGGACCTCAACTCCGCCACTATGATCCTACTCCACAAAAGGCAAGCGCCACAGGGGCTAAGGGACTACAGGCCCATCAGCCTCATCCACAGCGTGGGTAAACTTTTCGCGAAGACACTTGCTTTGAGGCTAACCCCTAGGATGACGGACCTCATCCGGGACAATCAGACGGCTTTCATCCGCGGGCGCAGGATACATGACAACTTCAGAATGGTACAACTCGCGTGCCGCTGCCTCAGCTCCAAGAAATTCCCAGCTGTCCTGCTAAAGATCGACCTCGCCAAGGCTTTTGACACTGTGGCTTGGCCCTTCCTGCTGGAGGTCTTGGAGCGGATGGGATTCCCTGAGCGCTGGCGGGAGTGGGTGTCCGCCATGCTACGCACTGCCAGCACTCGGGTACTTGTCAATGGCCGGCTGGGCAGGAGGATCTGCCATGCCCGCGGCCTACGACAAGGGGACCCCTTGTCGCCGCTGCTCTTCGTCATCGTCATGGAGGTACTCAATGCAATGATTGCTGAGATTGACCGCCCTGGCCCGGGGAACCTCACGCCACTGCCCACCAAGGTGGGACGCTGTCGCGCCTCAGTGTACGCGGACGACCTCGTCATCCTGCTGGCACCCACGGGCCGCGATCTTACAGCTATCTGCCGACTTTTGGAGATCTTTGCAGGAGCTTCGGGTCTGCTAACCAACATCGACAAGTGCACCATCACGCCTATTGCATGCTCAGAGGAGGACCTGCACGACGCCCTGCAGGCCTTCCCCTGCCGGGTCGAGCAGTTCCCCACAAAGTACCTGGGCGTGCCGCTCTCCACTACCAGACTGACACGAGACAAGGAACAGGAATTGCTGGACTCGGTGGTCGCTCGCATCCCAGGTTGGAAGGCCGGGCTCCTGAACCACGCGGGCCGAGCGACCCTCGTCCGCTCCACTCTGTCGGCAATACCGGTACATGTCTCTATTTGCTGCTCCCTCTCAGCCTGGGCGCTAAAAGGCATTGACAAAGCCAGGCGTGGCTTCCTCTGGGCCGGTAAGGAGGTGGCCGTTTCTGGCAAGTGCAAGGTTGCGTGGCCGGTTGTCTCCTCCCCGCGCGACTTGGGCGGACTTGGTATCCCCGACCTCCGCATCCTCGGCTTCGCGCTACGCCTTCGGTGGGAGTGGATGCGTCGAAGCGCACCGGAAGCCGCTTGGGCGCAGCTGAGGGCGCCCACGGAGCAGAAGGTACTGCATATGTTCCAGGCTTCGACTACTTTCCACGTGGGCAATGGCGAGATGGCCTTGTTCTAGACTGACGCTTGGCTGCCTGAGGGGCGGCTGTGCCAGCTGGCGCCACTGGTCTTCCAGGCCATCCCCAAGCGCCTCCGACGTCGCACCGTCCGCGAGGCCCTACACGACAACCAGTGGGCTTGGGACGGGGCGGCGGCCTCGACGACGACGTACATGGCACAGTTCCTCCGCCTTTGGTCGCTGCTAGAGAGCGTCGACCTTGACCCAGACGTGCAGGACCGCATGGTTTGGCGGTGGACACCAGACGGATCCTATTCCAGTGCTTCGGCCTACCGTGCTTTCTTCGAGGGCCGTGTACCCATGCGTGGAGCAAAGGAACTGTGGTCAGTGCGTTGTCCGCACAAGGTCAAGTTCTTCTTCTGGATTGCCCTGCACGGATGCCTGTGGACGGCCGAGCGCCGCAAGCGGCATGGCCTCCAGGAGTCCGACGCCTGCGCCCTCTGTGACCAGCACCCCGAACACACGGACCACCTGCTACTTGCCTGCCCCTACTCTAGAGAGGTGTGGTATACTGTACTACTGCGCATCGGCCTTCAACATCTAGCGCCACAGGCGAACGACTCGCTCCTCGACTGGTGGCTCAATGCGCGAACTCGGGTGCCAGGCGTGCTCCGCCGGGGATTTGACTGTGCCATCCTGCTCACAGCTTGGATGCTCTGGAAGGAGCGCAACCGCCGCACGTTCGACGGTCTACTCTCCACGACAGCCGTGCTGCTACGTCGCATCTGTGACGAAGCGGACGACTAGGTGGCGTCGGGCTTCAGAGACTTGGCGACCCTGGCCGCTACCTAGGACACCTAGGACACACGCTTTAGGAGCACAATAGTTTCGCCAGGAAGTACAACCACTTAGCTCCGCCGTTCCAGCCGGCGCCTCTTGTATTGTATGTCGTCTGTCGATCCGATGGCAACTCGCTAATTGGAACGACAGAATGTATTTCAAAACTCTCTTCTTCTTAATGAGGCACGTGCAATGCACGTTTTCGAAAAAAAAAAACCCTACTATTAACATATGAATGTTCACATTTGCAGTATTGATACTCATTGCAAGGATATACAACATAGATTGGCTTCGGCAGAGACTTGAAGGTTTCTTTGGAACAGCGGGCCAGCAGGGTGGCGGTGAATCCCGGACCACAGAGCTTGAGATGAACGCTACCGAACGGCCACCTTCGCCGCCGTTGCCGCAGACCACCACCGACCTCCAAATATCTGTGTCCAACAACGAAATAGTGCCTGAGCAGTAACAACAACTCTGAGCCAGAGCAGTAACAACTCTGAGCCAGCAGCCCTGCCTTCATCGTTATTATAAACCGAGAGGGGAATAGTTGAAGAGTAGTTAAAAAAGAAGGCGATGGCATATATATTGTCGGGTGTTTGTATGATATATACGGTGGACTGACGGGAAAAAATTATCTTTTCACTCAACGTTCAAGCATTGTAAAAAGATTCTATCTGTGCCAAGAGCAGAAGTTCATGGCGACGTGAAGCAGAGGTCCGGGGCACGGCGACGCGAGCGCGGCGAGGCTAGGCGTCCGCGACGGGGCTCTGTCTGACGGAAGGAGCCGGAGCAGACGGACGAACACCATATACGCTTTCCCATACCTGCCAATGGGCCCATGTAATGTATGGTTGAGGCGTATATAATGGCATGCATGAGTGAGAGATAAAACTGTAATGGCAATTCTCAAAATAAGTGAATTGTAATGATAAATCTCTAAACTTTAAAAGTTGCAGTGGCCCAATTCAAAAAAAAAACCTTTTTAATGGGTACTTTCTTGTGTGACTTGGTGGGGTCGTCCGGAAAGTCATTGCCACAAACGGCAGCGACCGCCTACCATATCTCCCCCCGTCCATTTTGCTCCGCGATTTGCGCCCGTCCAATGCCAGTTCCCATAGCTGCCCATTCCGGACCGTTTCCCAGCGCCTTTCCCAGCTATTCGATTCCTTGGCCCCATTCCCGCCTCCCTTCGTGAAAGTTTTTGCATCGCACATGACGCTGTTGGCAGCTCCTTCACCTTTTTTTTCACATTATTATTATTTCGCATACTCTATTAAGTTTAATATTTCATCACCACTAACGGCAATGATATTTCGCATATATTTGATTAAGTTTAATAGTTCATTTTTTCACGCAACAAAAAAAGGTTTTGTTTCACTTTTTTTTTTGTAACGAATAACTCAGTATGTAGCACTAGTATGAAGTGTTTTTGTAATTCAAAACCGTCCTGCTTAATTGTGTGTCCGCGGAAAAGAATGTATGAAGGTTTTTTCAAACCAACACTAGTATCTATTTTTGATCTATCAGCGTGTTCTCATATTATTAGCTACTGAAGCCATGTTGTCTCACATTAAGCCATATTATGCATAGCACAAATATAATAACAATGGGAAGCTTAATTTGGACCATATCTATTTCTGACTTGCACTTGTGACTCCCATTACATCATAACAGGAGATATTGGGCTCATCAAATAAAAGTTCTGCTGCCATTACCAAAGTCTACATGAATGTTTAAAAAAGGACTACTACCAGCAGATACTGTGCTTTTCAAACTACAGTTCTGCTCCCATTACCAAAGTCCACATGACTGTTTAAAAACGAACTAGTACCACATCTCCAAGGCAGTACAATTAACACTCGCGAAATGTTCCTGGTTAAAATGAATCGTCCACAGAGCCGATTAGTGGACCCAAAAAATACGCTGTAAAGTGAGGCCTTAGTTTTTTATCGGCACTGATGAGGACACGCCTACGCTGCCCAAATAATTTTGCCCAATCTTTCACGGTACAAACAAATATGAATAATCTGATTCAATATTCAGGTCAGTTCTCTGGCTAGAATGAAAAATAGCTAGTATCAGGCAACACCTCAACAACAATAGCAATCTCAATTTTGACGGCAATAATCAAATATCCAGAAGCAAGTTCACTTTCGTACTTCAGCTAGGAAACAAGTACTTCTTTATGCACCCGTAATTGAAACTCAACCAACAGGCAATGACTAGAAGATAAAGGTAGATCACGTCTAGCGGTAGCAATATCAGATAGATCAATGTATCGAGGCACAGTATATATCTTTTCCAGATTAATTGACTCAAATAGTAGCAATGATAAATATAAGGATCAGCTTACAATGGATGATGCAAGCCAAACCCTAGGTAATCCTTCCACCCGCGACCTCGACGACCACGATCAGAAGATGGGGAATTGAATCAACTCCAGCACGAGTCCAAGGATCAATCCTCGATCACGCACCAACACAAATCCGAGAGGATCCGGGAACACCTGTTAGGGCTTCACGAGCGGCGGCTCGACGGGGAATAACTCCACAATAAAATTTAACCTAATCTCATACATGGGCAATCACCCAGGCTATATGGCACGCAGGCCAGCCAAATAAGGACCGAACCAGACCTGGACTCAAAGTACGTAACATGGTTTGACTCAGCAAGCAAAAGACGTGACGCAAATGACCAAAACTCAAGTGCATGCATACGTACTTAACTAGACCCCTATATGGAAATAATAAAATAATGCGGCAACAATACAAAGCTAGTTATACTAAGACCATCACGCTAATATATTCAAGCTAAAATCACACAAGATCTGATTGCTTGCACCTAGCTTGAAAAGTAGAATCACTCGGATCAGCCAATATTGATTCCAGTGATGTCCGACTTGATCTCACAGAGCATGGAACCAATCTGAATATATTTTCTTTGCTTCATTTTCTTTGTAAGTAAGGTCTCGAAGGTGACAGTAGCAATACTGGCAGCAGGAATTCTTTTCATACAGCTTTGCCAATCCTCAAATGAAAAAGAGCCGAATTTAATGAAAGAAAAGTCTTTCATACTATTACCGAATAAGTCAACTGAAACTGAAAGATTAACTTGAGGAGCCATGGGCTCATCAGGCACGCACAGCACAAAATATTTCAGTAAAAGCCAATGCCTTCTTCCATAAGAATGCTGCAAGGTCTTTTCGGCCAACCCTTCTTGATGATCAAACATCGAAGTAGGCAGCCGCGCTCGCATCTGTAACTGGAAGGTTGTAGCACTGTGTGGCATTATGACCCTTGAGCTTACATTTCCCACATCGGATTTCACGTTTACATGTTTTCTTTTTTCCCGAAGCTTCGCCGCCTACAATACGCACAGTTTGTTTAGTAAAACAATACACCACCTGCCAATATATCTAGGTAACAGAGCTCACTAATGCAAATTGTCGTTCAACTCACCATCAGCACCCCCATTGTCGGCCATCTCCAACGAGTCTCCACATATCTGCTCCCTCATTTCCTTGTTCTTGCTGTTCTTTTTCTGCCATAGTTTCTTCTTATACTCTGAACCTGCATAGAACCGATTGTTCCTTGGGCGCCATGCCGGCCTTTTGAAGAATGGTGCCTTGAGACCAAGAATCTCTGAGTCGCTGTAGCCAGCACTGCTCCCCGAAGCACCATAATTGTTATTTCTGACCGTTGCACGCCACCCCGCCCTTGCATATCGATGCTTGTTTCTCGGGACACCACCATCAGACTGTACACCTGCTTGATCATCTTGAATTTCTTCTTCATCTGAATCTTCAACCTGGTCATTTGCAGCATCCTTCGCCCTCTTTGCTTTTAGCTCTTCTGCCTCCTTCTCTGCAGCTCTCATATGTTTCATGACAACCTCAAACAACTCAACATCAGTGTCCCCAGTTGCCTTGAGCTTCACTGACTGCAGGTCCATCAGACGGCTCCTGTATGTTTTACAATGCATTGCTGACTGGTCCTTCTGGTAAATTTTAAGTGGTGCTGGGAGAACATCCTTAGCATCCCTAGTCCATCTCTTCATAATATGTGCATCTGGTATCACTTTCTTGTGCAACTGCAACATTATCTGCATGTTTCAAAGATTAAACAATCAGTTTGCACCGACTCAATATGGTATTACAAGTATGGAAGGGATTTATCAGTCATCTTACCCTCAAGGAATGACAACACATGATACCGAAATGTTCATACAGTCCGCACTCACAAACATATCTTTCACCACCCCCAATAACTTCCACCTTGAAGTGCACGCGTGCCCATCGCGCTCTTTTCTCGGCATTGTCATGTGAGACAATGTAAGTAGACCCATCTGGCTCAGACACTTCATAGTTTGATGTCTTGTCAACCTCGAGCGAAACAATTCAAATGCAACCTTTGTATAGATTTTTAACGCATGTCGTTCAACCGCCCAAAGACGGCTGTGCACCATTCTCACCTGCACAAATAAAATCATGTCTTCATTTAAAAACAGTGATGTTTTTGTTGAGTAATCGAAAGTAAGTTGGCTTGTATTCGCGCAAAATAAACCAGTATTTTTTGCATTTTTTTGTTGATGCTAGCAACAATTGGCCAGCTTTGTTAAGAGGTAATCATAAGCATCGAAGTCAAAAAACTACTAAGATTTAATTTATAATATCGAGCAATTATCATTAGATTAATCATATCATATATTTTTATACTTATTTTGGGAAGGAGTGAGTACACCCACAATAACAAAATAAATTCATATATCATACTTTTAGAAGTCAAAAAACTTAAGTTTGACAACTCTACATGAAATACTAAGATTTATCATTAGATTAATTATACATATATTTTTATATTTATTTTAGGATGGAGTGAGTACAACTACAATACCAAAATAAATGCATATATTGTACATCTAGAAGTAAAAAAAAAACCTTAAGTTTGAGCATAGTATTAAATACTTACAATTACATTAATCATATCATATATTTTTATACTAATAAATTTATTTAGAGGTTGCATATTAATGTCTATAAATTTAGTTACACGTGAGGTTTATTTGACTTGTTGAAGAGCTGAATGTGTACTTATTTCGTAACATAGGATGTGTAATAAGTTCATGGATGGTAATGATGTGATGTTCTAAAATATTCTCATTGTCCCAAAATAAGTGCCACTATTGTTTTCGTAGATCAAACTTTTACAAGTTCAACTGTGTTTACGGAAATATTACTACATTTATATATTCAATTAAATTTATTATAAAAATAGATTCAACTGTCTATCTAATGATACTAATGATGTACTAAAATTATTAATATCTTCTTATATCAAACATTTGACTTCTCAAGAAGTGAGAATTGATACTTATTTTGAGAAGTGAGAACAATATTCGCATCTCCAGTTATCTTTTTTGTCAAAATCATTGTTAGTGCACTTCTTCCACCTCTAGCGCAGATGTCACCACATGCGTCAGTATCGTTGAAACAAAATGGTCCAATAAATTCACTTGGTACAAGTCAAGTTTTTCACTCCATTTGTCGCTATTTCTGAAGCGTTTTTTTTTTTGCAAAAATAGGCATCACATTGCAAATCCCGTCACAATTTAGTACGAAATCCTTTTGATGCAATTTTACATTCAGACTATCTGCAAATCCATTTACAGCTAAAAGTAACTCTACTTCTAAAACAATTAGGCATTGCTGGTAACAGTGCACTTCAAGAGTTGAAGATGTTTCCAGGCAAGACAGATCTATCATTCCTCCCATTAGTATCTCATGTGCGCAATGGAGATGCGTAAATAGTTATTGGAAGGACGCATTCACCCTTCTCCCTTTTCTCAACAAGGAGTGAGTGCTTTTTGAAACAAGGAGTGAGTGCTTGTACATATCTGGAAAAGAGAGAAGCCATAATTATGCACTCAAGAATTATCAGCAACAGACAAGAAATATATTCACATTCCGAACACCAGATGATACACATAGAATTATATATTCCTATTTATAATCAGATGCTTATAAGCAAACAAACTAGGTCAACAAAAGTAAAGCACAAATCAAAAGAAGGATCTCCTTCACTTATTATTGATTGCACTACACTTGAGAATCAGGTGAAAGTCAATGGCTGCAAGGATTCAGTTTACTGAATCCACTACACCAGGCATAATTTTTACCTTGTCAAATTAAAGAGGCATGAAGCACACATGGTGGAAGACTGTGTTGTCGAATAAGCTGGCTGGATCGACTCTGGCCGACACAGGTCATATGAAAAGATCAAACTATGAATTGAGAACTTGGAGTAGTACAACAGAAGTGCAGAGTTGAGCATTCAGTTAGCACATTGGAAAATGTGGAAAAGTACAGCAGAAGTGCAGAGATGAGTATTCTGTTAGCGCATAACAGGATAATGAGAAATCACAACGCAAATCACAACACAGAAGTTGCAAACTTTCCATAATGACGGGGTGGACATAATAATGGTGTTGTTGGATGTTGGGTATGTTTTGTTGCTTTCGAATCTTAAATCTGGAAACCAAAGATGAGATAGCGGCAACCTTAAAATATTGTTGAAATGAGGGAGTATTTAGTGGCTAAAGCACACTATGTAGCATACAGTTTGGTCTACAATCAATAAGTAATTGGCAAATCAGGATGCTTTGGCATGTGCACCTGGAAACAATAATGTGTAAAAAAAACAGTATGATTGAAATACAATGTACTAAGAGATGTGGAAACAAAACTGAGAGCCTGTTTCCTGAATGTACTTCCTGCGAAACAATGTGCATTGGCTTGGGGCCAAGTAATTAAAAGCATGTACCTGTAGTATCTCCAAACTGAAGATACCTATTATAGTATCTCGAAAGCAAAGATTATGAAGGTGCTCACTAAACCACGTAGCAAGTTACTCAGTAGACTAGCTGGGTTGACTAATACCCTGAATCCCTGGGTAAGATAAGTTCCATCCTTGTCTTGGCTGGAGAAGAAAAATAACATGCTGATTAGTGATTACAGAATCAAATGGGAGGTACCGCTAAGACTGATTATAGCATAGTATCATGTAAATTAATAAATATTCGTTGTTACCATTATTTGACAATACGACACTACATAAGTAATTATTAGCATGTTAAAGGAGGCAAGTTTATGCATCCTACTATAACCTGACATACACGACACTGCAGAAGTATTTATTAGTATGTTGAAAGGTTTTAGGTTTATATACATTCTGAAAAAAAGGGTACCTAGCACTCCTAACTGTTTATGTGAATGAACTGTTTGTTTCAAGGAACTGAAAGTTAAACAGTGCCATTCATACTAATGATGTGATGTTGGCCCAAGCTGCATTACATGGACAATAAACTGCAGTACATTAGTTCGTACTTTATAGAGGGGAGAAAACTGACCAGAAGGTTTAAAAAAAAATCTAAAATGCATCTAGTACTTCATGTATAAGTTACTTCAAGAAAGAAAAAGAATATTAGAGTAGGACACAAACAACGATATGATCATTTCCAGAAAACAGAAACCATTATCCTTCTCATTAAAATTACTACAGATTCTGAATAAAGAACGTGTATAATGCAAGAGCCAATTCTGAGTACCTGCTTTTGGATTTATTCCTTGTTCGTTTGGAATGACAGCATCAGCTAGAAACCGAATGAAAGAGTAACAACAAACGGTTAGATATATTGGAGAAAAATGGACTGAGAACATTAGAATGAGCAGGTTTCAATTCAAAACATAATACAAGATATTCATAAACTGGTCACAAATTCAGAACAAAAAAGATATCTGAAAGTATAACTTGATAACCTACTCCAATTTTTTATTTTGTACAATTCCAACAATTCTAGTATTAAGAGGTCAACCTCCATCTGTAGACCTCTCATCAACAAAACCACCCCACGCCTCTGCCCACAATTGATTGACAGTGTTACAAGGTACCCCAGCCAAAGGAGACATGTACAATAGAAAATGGAGATAAGTAAAGTTGCAAGTGAAATTTCAATGGACAGTGGTGAACATTTCCAAAAACTACAAGATTCAAGATTGAAACGGAGAAAATCGAGTTTCAATGGACAGTGGCGAACATTTCCAAAAACTTAAAGCTACAGTCCAGAACATAATTTAATGCAAAGGAAATCTAAAAAACTCTTTGTATGCATAAAAGAGCACACGATTTACATGTGCACAAAAAAATAATGTAAGGTATATTTCTTACTGTGAGAGAAAGGCTAGAATGCTTAGTGCGAACCCCACAAGATTAAGGAAGTTTTTTTACATACAATTTTTATTCTGATGGGATAACATATTGCTTAACTCCACTACTATTAAAAGTGTAATTTTTTGTCACTCTCAGAATTTAGAGAAAAAATGGTTAAGGAAGGAACGGTACAATGAATTTGTAATTCACGTTTTAAATATGCAATTAATCTGCGCATATATAAAAAACTTTAGGAAGCAAAAACCTAGCGATCTTAGCACACAAATTCCATAAACGCATTTATATTTGGGCCTTTTTTTGTTTTGGAGAATAACTACAGGAGAATAGCTATCTGGTCAGCAATCAGCAACCTAGGAATCTAGTATAGTGAGGTCCCGGAACCCAATAATGTGTGTGAAGTTTGAACTGCGAAGACTAAAACTTGCTACAGATCATATAATTGTTCCTCAACGAGCAGTGCAGTATGCATATAGGATGCTAAAATAGAACAAAGGCTGCAGTTTAAGGAAACAACATATTAGTTTCATTTCTCATATATGATAGAAAACAAAAATCTTGTTATTTTCTGCTCTAAATTACTATAGGCAATTTTTATAGCAAAATCAATTTGCTTTGAATCAAAGTGACATATCATTTTTAATATTATGTGTACTAGTTATTATTATGTAATTCTGTTACGACTAGTAATGTAGTTGTGAGTACTCAAGCTAAAACATACTGAATGTAAACCAAGACAAAGCAGGCAAACGGTCCAGTAGGGCACAAAATAGAAGCAAACATATACGATGAATGAAAAGGAGTGAATTGCGGAGGAAAAAAACATACTAGTCAAAATTTGTGGACTGGACGGAGGTGGTTGTGCTAAAAATACACCATCAGGCCCGACTTTGTCATCTTCATCCATCTAAAACGGCAGGCTGAGAAGAGAGATTAAACTTCAGTCAGATGCAGATCCAAATCCAAAAAATTCAGAGAGAGAGAGAGGTAGATCCAGAGGCAGAGAGGAAACAGATCCAGAAAGCGATGTGGTGGCTTAAGGGAGAAAGGGATGGAGTTGTGGACGTAGAAGAGTAATCTGACACAGAGAGCTTGCCATGGTGAGAGCCTGAGCAGTAGGCATTTAGATTTAAACAGATAGAGAGTGAGAGGAAGATATAGATCGAGCGCAAAAATTGGAGGACAGAGATAGCTGACACATACCTGAAGCTTGAAGATTGGAGAAGACGGAGATGCCAGGGAATGGTGGAGAGAGAGTACACGGCGACGGATCTGCAGCAGTATGAGAGACAGGGAGAGGGCTGAGCTAGAAGACGACTGCTTTTTATTTGTCCAAGAGAGAGAGGGAGGGTAGAGAAAAGTAAGGAATGGATGGAAATGGTTGGGAAAGGAATTGTACCGGGGGACAAGCAGCAGTGGGATGTAGGAATGCAGCAGTGGGATTCAGTGAAGACACCGGTAAAAAGGAGCACGAATCTCGGAACACAGGGAGACGCAGGATATAGTAGGCGGTCGCGCCCCGTTGTGAGAAATCCGGGTTGTCGTGTCGTCCTCGTCCCTGAATCCACCAATCCAATTTTTATTCCTCCCGGCTGGTCCTCGACGTTGCAGCATGAGTGGCCAACGGCCAACGGCGAGTGAGGTGGCAGACGTACGTACGCGTGGGCGGCGCGAGCTAGCTGCGGCTGGGCAATGGGTGGCGTGGCCGCCTGGCCGGTGCGCGGCCGGGGCCATGTTGCGCGCGCGTGCATGTGCAGGCCCGCGTAGCTGCACTCACGCGGTGAGCAGGTGTGTCGCAGCGACGCTCTTGTCTTGGCCTGTGTATTTCATCGAGCAGGCTGCCGACGATTGTTGATTGCGGGTCATCGAGCAAGCTAACATGGCACCGTCGCAGCCGCAGAGACGACCGGACGGAACGGAACGGAACGGACGCAATGCGTGCGCCACGGCTCACCACGTACGCCTCGGCCTCGCACGGCGCGGGTCGCATGCACTCAGTGCAGCCTGACAACCCTGGGACCGGCGTCGACGCGTCGTACACGTCCTGGTTGCTGATGAGATGAGACGAGAGAGCGAACGAAAACGTACCTACTCCAGTGAGAGCCAGCGGCTCTGAGCCACGCGAGGCAGTGGCAGTACGTGGCGTACGTGCTCATCGCGGGCGCATGTGCACGGTAGCAAGCTGACGGGTGTCGTCGCAGTCGGAGAGATCACGGACGGACGGGTCTCGCATGCACCTGGGCCGCGTGCGCTTGCTGGCTCCGCTCGTGCCGTGCCCGGCCATGTGTGCTCGCGCGTACGTATGTACTCTCACGTTCCCTCAAGAAAAAAAAACGTATGCACCCGGTATTATATCTGTGCTTTTTTGTTCTTCTATACTATCATACGAAACAAAATAAGTGAAGACGATTCTCATGGAGCACCGTGACTGACGGTCGTCCGACAATAGTGATGATCAAGTCTTCAGTTAGCTGGCTGTGTGAGGGTGTGTTGCCGTTCCGTGGGCCGCGGGCCTTCTAATCGTAGGATGATCCGTGCCGTAGTCGTACGCGCAGCAACGACTACGTTCGACCAACTGTAACCGCCAATTCGAACCTGAATCGAACTCCTTCTGTTCGTCCCTCCCGAGCTGGTACTAGGCTTCGATTCTACCTTTGTTCTTGCTAGACTACCCCAAATTCTCTTCAATTTCTAGTTAGATCTCTTGGTTATCGCGAGTGATTCATTTGGATCCTAACAAATACATACTTTCTTGTGTGCATTATTTTTATGCATACTTTTTCGTGTGACTTGGTGGTGAGTCGTCCACGATCGAATTTTTATTCCTACTGACGCGCGGGTACGGTGGTCCTCGACGTTTATATTGGTACGGTGTAGTGCTACGTGGCACTGTGGCAGAATGACCGGCCCCGGCCACAGCTATCACGGACGGACGTCATCGTCGTGTTCTCGTGTGCATGGGCTGCCGGGTACGTACTACTGGTTGCGGGCGACGATGTGCGCGTACAAGATATATCAAAAGACACACATAGGTCTTTTTTCTTTTTTTGCAAAGGCAAACACACATACTGTACACCTGTTGGTTGTCAAACGAAGCAGCTAGCATATATATGGACCTCCAGTCATTTACTTCAAAAGTGCAGGGATGAAAAAGTTTATTTTAAAGCACAGGGGAAGTTGTTTCACCAAATTTAACGTTTTTCAAATCAATTTCAACTCCATTAGAGAAAACCACTTCTTGGGAGGAGCCATAGCCGAAATTCATTTTTTTACTCGAAATTCGTTTTTTTGGAAGACCAAGAGTTGTACCAAACATGATCAAATTAATAGAAATATCCAAACTTTTATAGATTCTATAATCTACAAAAGTAGTTATTTAAATTTAGATTGCTATACTGGGCTACACTCCATGGGCTTTCCAAAGATTGCTGGGTATTGGGCCAGGCCGTCTGGTTAGTAGGCAAGGTAAATCAAAACTCTCTCTTTCTCTCTCACATTCCAATTTCCAAACCCTTGAGGTATATAGAGAATAGCTATACAAGTTTATTTGATGTCATCTAATGATACTTATTGTGAATTTTTAGTATTTCATCACATATATTTTTGTTGACAAGAGGGTACCACAAAAGATTAAAGGCAAGTTTTATAGGACGGCAATTAGACCCGCTATATGTTGTATGGAGCAGAATGTTGGCCTACAAAAAGACGGCATGTCCAACAAAATTGTCATAAAAATGCATATGTTGTGCTGGATTTGTGGTCACCCAAGGATGGATCGGGTTAGAAATGATGATATTTGTGATCATCTAGGGGTAGCACCAATTGAAGAGATGCTTGTCCAACATCGATTGAGATGGTTTGGCCATGTTCAAAGAAGACCTCCAGATGCATGTGTACATTGTGGAGTCCTAAATCGAGATATATACCGTTACAAGGAGAGGGAGAGGAAGACCGAAGTTGACATGGGGGAGGCAATAAAAAGAGATTTGAAAAGTTGGGATATTCCTAGAGACCTTTGTTTGGATATGAATGGTTGGAAATCAGCTATTGATGTGCCTGAACTATGATTTGGGGCTCATGTTGTGTTTCAACTCTAGCCTACCCCAACTTGCTTGGGACTACAAAGGTTTTGTTGTTGTATCATACATATTTTTGTTGACTTTTATTTATTTTTTTACTTCTTAAAAAGTGATATGTGTATTTATTTTAGGATAAAGCTCAACTTTATCCCTGCAACTCTTGCGAATGTTCGAATTTCAACCTGTAACTCCAAAACCGGACCATACTGGCCCTCAAACTCTTGAAATAGTTAAACCTTTTCGTTTTTTTCAGGAGGCATGCATTCACCCTTAGCCAACACATGTTGGGTGGTTTTCCAGATGGTTTTAGCGTATGAACAGTAACATTTGACATGTTTTAGCGTATGAACAGTAGCATTTGACATTTTCAGGTGTTTTGTCATATGGACAGTAACTTTTGCCAGCGTTCAAATGACGCACAAATATGATTTTTTTAGTTTTTTATTGCCATTTGAATACCCAAAAAAGTTCATAGAATGTATAAGTTTGACCATTTTTTAAATGCAATAATACAAATTTTACTTAACAAATTTTATCATGTTCTATGTCATTATTATCCTTGTTATTCACTCTAGCAACCTATAAAATATCAAGATTTTTAGAGCTATCTAGGTACCCCTTTCCTCCTTCTTAAGTTGGATTTCTAAAAGAAGATTGAAGAAAACTTCACAAGTTACCGTTCGTACATCGAAACCAATTGGAAAACCGGCCAAGGTTGAAAACTGAATTTTTTCAAGAGTTAGAGGGCCAATGTTCTTCGGTTTTAGAGTTGAAGGTTGAAATCCGGACTTCGGTAAGAGTTGGAGGGCCAAAGCTAGACTTGACCCTTTATTTTAGAACAAACGAGTAGCTGACATTCTACTACTAGCTGCCACAATGTCATGTGGATAATAAATAATTAGGGTTTAATCGGTTGATTGTATATTACCCTGAGTCTACAGTAAGCCTTCTATACTACAACATAATCTATGTGTAAATATGCAATCTCTTGGTGTTTGGTTGTTTTCTGCGTTTGATGAAATTCCGTTTGGTCAAAATACTATTGGAAATGGGAAGTTCAAAGTTGGAAACTTGTGACTAGGTGATGGACCATTCGAAAGCAAGGGAAATAAAAAGGAGCAAACATAGATGAGAAGAACAGTTAGAGAGTAGCACGTCGTCCACAAGACCACAAACAGACTTGAAAACAGAAAAGGATCGGAAATCATCTGAATATCATAGATGAGTAGTCAGACCATGTCGTCTTCTCTCTTCTGCCATACAAATCTCTGAACTCGATGGAGTGGTGGTCCTGACGCCAGCACTAGTGTGAACCTCTGACGAAGCCGATGGTGGAGCAGTCGAGTAGTCGACGGTCGTGGAGCATTGCCATTGTTCCCTTCATGTGAAACGCTTGGTGGCTCCTCCCTGTGCAGCTTGTTGGTGAAGGTCTCCCCCCATGTGGAACAAACGTGAGCCAGATGCAGGAGAGGAATTCGCCACCTTCACCCAAAGCCTTGGCATGGAGGTACTGGTACCCTCTGCATCTCCTAGCAGAGAAACAGGCCGCCGTCCCCTCCCCCCCGCCACCCTCTCCCTCGCCGCCACCAGAGCGCGCCGCCGGGCTCCCGCGCGGGCGCAAGGAAGGTGGCGGCGGGGCTTCCTTCCCCGGCGTGCAGTGGCTGTGTGGGCCGTCGTCGTGGCGGCGCCCGGCGGCGACCGCGGTCGGCTATGCCGGCGTGGTCCAGGGACGTTGGATCCGGGGAGCTGGTGGCCGGATCCGGTGCTCCCTGCGACGGATCCGCGCGGAGGTGGTGCTGGCGGGCCGTCCTTCGTGGTCCGGTGGTGGAGGTGCTCGGGGTCGGCGGCTTCCTCGTCATGGCCATGGCTGGGCGGGTTGTGGCGGCCGGCGAGTGCAGTGGGGGCCCGGATCCGGTGCCCAGGTGGCCGGATCTAGCCCCCTGGCTCGTGGTGCGCCGCGGCGCTCCCGTCGTGGCGGCGCGCTGTCTGGGAGGAGGCGGCTCTGGAGCTCCGGCCGCCTTGCCAGTGGTGGAGGCGGTGGCTGACCGCGGTGTTGCGCGTCGTGGCCTCCCCCGGTGGTGGTGGTGGAGCGGCGCGGCCCGGTGGAGTAGTGGTGGTGGAGCTGCAGGCTGTGGCGATGGTGTCCCCCCTGGCCTGTGCTGTGTCGTTGCGGCGGAGCTGGGGCCTGTCTCCTTCTCCGTTCATTTGCAGCGGGGGACTTTGGTGGTGGTGCGGGCGGCGACAGTCGGGATGGCGGCGGAGTTGGTGGTGCGGTGGTGGTTCGTTGGATGGAGCTGGGCGATGGTGTCGCGGCCGGCGCCCTGTGGCGGCAGCGGCGCTCTGCGGGGCGGCATTCCTGGGTGGTCGCCTGGATCCGCCTCCTCTGGAGGCCGGTCCCAGGTGCCCTACCTGGCCACCTCCTTCCTGCCAGTCCAGTCCTCGTTTGGGTTCCTTGGCGAGCCTGGCTACTGTTGCAGCGGTGGCCGTGGTGGCTAGGGCGGCCTTCTCCTAACCCCCCTGTTGCGCCCTGCGGGATGGGGGCCTACAACGGCGAAAGCCACGCCGGGTCGCTCGGCAAGACGACGGCAGCGTCTTCGGGCGTCGTCCCCCTCCTTGGAGGCGTCGTCATGGGGGGCCCCGCTCTCCGGCAGGTGTCAGTTGGGTGTTGGCGGTGCCATGGTGGTGCGGCTTTCAGCGGTGCGCTTGGTTGCAGTTGCAGCGCCATGGTGGCGTGGCCTCCGATTGCAGGCGGGGAGTCCGGGGCGCCATGGTGGCGGGTCCGGGGGTTCCCGGCCTTTGGGACGGGGAGAGCGTGGGCCGGGTCGGGGCATGGAGACTGGCTTTGGGCAGTGGTGGTGGTGGTGGTATTGGTTGGAGTGGCTCGGTCGAGGTCCCTATCTGACCGAGCAAGGCGAGGAGAGGCTCGGGTCGATGTCCCAATCCGGCCGAGCGAGGTGAAGGCCACGGTTTCCTGTATCTCTGGAGATTCTTGTTGGTGCTCTTGGGACAGCTGAGATTTCGATGGTGGCGAGATGAAGCTGATGTTGGAGTGGCTCGGTTGTCCCCCGACGGCGGACAAAGCTTGGGACCTCGGAGATCCAAGGAGTGGTAGTCTCGAGTGGTGCGGTGGAAGTGGCGAGGCCCCCCCCCGCGCTTGAGTGGTAGTTGAGTTGTCTTGGTGATCCGAGGTCCTGGGTGGAGCTTCGTTTGTTTGGGGCGGCTTGGGAGGCTCCTTTGCTGCCCAAGTTTGGTCGTGGCTGTAAGATCGGTGACCCAGGGAGCGTCGCTTGAAGATGAAGGGATCCTTTGGCCAAGTTGTGGATAGTTGAGTAGATAGTTTGAGTAGCCTTGTTGTGTCGTCGTTGACCAAGTCGAGTTGTAACTTGGTACCTATGTGTGTATTGGAGTAGGGTATCCTCCAAAATGTATGGTTTTTCTGGCCCGGTTTCCAGTCAAAAAACTGGGCTGACACTTGTCTTTTATTTTATTCGTCTAATAGAAATCCCGGCAAAGTTTTTGCTGGCTCTTCGAAAAAAAACACCCAGACACGCTGGATCTCTTCCCACATCTTCTCATCACCCTTATTGTTGTCCAACAGCATTTGGGCAAGAGCCAAGGCGTCGTCGATGAGTTTTGCTTTGGAATAATAACCTCCCTTGTTCTTGTTTGATTTTTCCTTAGAAGTCAGTGACTCCTCTTCCACTAGAGGAGAAACTTTCTTCGGCTCCTGTCCGGGGGACATGGTTCAGAAGCTTTCTTTGATCTGTTCCGCTTCCGCATGGTATGGATCCTCTTTCACATTCATCCTCTTTCACATTCTGACGTCCTCGCAGTCGTCGTCGATGAATTCAGGAGCGTCATCGCGGTCGCAGAGACGGCCGGACGGATCGGAACGGACGCAATGCGCCACGGCTCACCGCGCCTCGCCCGCGCACGGGTCGCACGCTCGGGCTGCCCTGGAGGTCGTCAGTGTGCGCGACGTCCGGGTGGGCACCGTGGTCACGGTGAGGCCGGGGAAGTCATGCCCGTCGATGGGCAGAGCGAGGTCGACGAGAGCAGCCTCACCGGCGAGTCCTTCCCCGTGCCCAAACAGCTGCCGTCGGGCCGGCACCATGAACCAAGGAGACTGATATCATGGCCTCGCCGCCACGTGTCCTTTCTTTCCATGTTGGAGTGCCATGTAGGCAAAACCAGCTACAAAACCACTCTAGGGGGTGATTTAGACGATTTTGGATACTTTAATTAATGTGCACGTTAGAGGGTTTAAAGTTTATTAGGGGGTGAAGAAGCGGCAGTTCTCGTCCGACTACACCGAGTGCTAATTGCTTATGCTTCATTCGATGTAACTTCATGTGTATTCTGAGCATCTCCCAGCATGCAAAACAAGGTAACAAAACCCAGAAACTCATAGAACCTGTTAGTTTAGTAGTGCATAATACAGCTGTACTTATATCAGATTTATTCTCCAATACAAGAGTCTGGGTCTGGCCATGGTGATCGCAGGTGTTTGAAACGGCCATAACAGCACGTAACTCCTATGTCCGTACGCTACATCTGGGTGCCCTTCATTCCTCGAGCACTCTGTAGATGTAGCATACCGTCATAAGGGTTAGGTGCTGGATTACCGAAGAACAGAGCCCTCTCTCCGCTTGCGTCGTGCGTGAGTCTACTACTACAATCTAACAATTTGAAAGCTTAAAATGGTGTAAACTGAATGAACAGCGTATAGATGTGAATGGAGGTCAGGAATTGCGGATCATGAGTGTCATGACCATCAGAATTCAGAGAAAGAGAGGGATGCATGGTTTATATTGCCTATTTCTGATGAGCAATGGAAGGAGGCCACTAGGCATGCAGCAGGGAGCATACATATGAGGATGCCTGGTTGCCGTTGCCGGTCACTGCATATATAAAGTACTCCGGTGGGGACTGAGGAGTGGGGGCAGCAAACAGCTCTAGAACAGCAAGGCACTGTAACCGCCAGGCGCAGTACGTACCACAGGCACTGAATGCAGTTGAGACTGGTCCCAAACACGAAGCAGCTACCAGCAGCAGTACTGCAGCTGTGTCTGATTCCACAAATACAGAGAGTTCATTTGTAAGGATGCATTTGCAAAGGGGGAGGATGCCTTTGTCAAGGGGGAGTTGCACTCTGAGCTATTTTTGAACTGCTTTTGCTAAGATGTGTTGAGCCTTTGCCTCCTCTTGAGGGTTAGCTTTCGCTTTGTTTGGTTGCGTAGAGCCATTGCCTATGTCTATGTGGACCAAGTTTTGATCTTGCTTTGCTCATGGCAAGTGACCTGTTTTCAACTTCTCTTTGGCTTTGGGTCACTTGGATGAGTTGTCTCTGGTTTTGTGTTGGTGTTGACAATGCACTCATCAAAGGGGAGATTGCGAACACATGGCTTTTCCATAGCCTCTGTGTTGTGCTGAGTGATTGTCAACATGGCAACACAAAGTGTGTGTGTGTGTGTGCGTGTGTTCTTACTAACCGATGGCACGCGGATACGTGTCAAACAATGGTGTCTCTTGGCTCATGTTGTCTGCAGGTGTCGAGCTCGGAGACGGTGGTCGACGGTCGGTGAAGATCAAGTAGGGCGTGCCGTGCTGACGGACCGGGTGCGGTGAAGGGCGGACGTGAGGCTTGGATCGAGGGACCTGAGGACCGGGCGGCCAGCCGTAGTGGCTGACAGCTGGGACATCGACGAGCGCAAGTGTACACGGCGGGGGATGCGTATGGGCTACGCTACTCGCGGAGGGTTTGGTGGTTTTCACCTCAAAACCATCGGCGGCGGGTTTCCCTGGTTTGTGCCTCAAAACCGGGGGCGGAGGTCCCGATGCGGACGGACGACACGTGGCGGCATCGGGGAGATTGCTTGGAAGCAAGGCTACCGGTGAGGAGGCGCGGTGGCCGTCGGATCAAGTGAAGCCCGAGTTGGACCCTTATGCCCCCGGCTAAGTGGTGTGGCTCTTCATGTATCCAAGGGCAAAGAAGGAATGTAAAATAGACTTGCCCCTATAAATAAAGGATGAGGGTCTCCCTTCCCCTCACCTCTTCCATTTCCATTTCTCCTTTTAGGATTTCCCTTCCTCTAGCTGCTGTGTGAGAGAGAGGTCTGCAAGTCTGTGACTTGTACTCGAACCAGTGTGCGTGGCAAGCTGAGCGCCTAGTCTCAGCTGTTTTCTCCGGGTTTAATCATGCATCTTATTCGCATGCTTATCGAGTACTTAACCTTGAAACTAACCGTATCATGGAGAGTTGTGAAGTCACCTTCGACGAGACCGCACCTTGTTCTTCTCCCTGTCTTTGAAAGTGCAGTGATGAGGAGATGAACAAGAGCATTTTTGTGGAGGAGGAGCGGGACGATGCCGATTGGGGTGATCCCGAGCCGACTCCACCGGCTGCCCCGGTTGACCCTCGCGATGACTACATCGGTTGACGGCCCCACTCCCACATCCTCCACCACATGGGGGCCGTACGACCAGGCTCCTCAGCTTGTTCCAGCTGCAGCTGAGAGAGCTCCAGCTGCTGTTGAGGGGAAGGCGATTTCATCAAAGAAAGCACCTCGGCACATCCAGTAACGCCATTGTAACAACTCCAGTTTTAGAGTTAGCAAAATCTTGCATCATGAGCATGATCATCATATAAGCATCATTATGGCATGTTCATAGCAATTATTTTTGTGCTTGATTTTAAAAGGGCAATTAGTTTTCAAGTGATTTCTAGAAGTCATACTTATGTTGTTTTTCTCAAAATGGGGCTTTAACAAAGTTTATAGAGAAGAATTTTTGGAAAAACTTTTGTTTTGACCCCAAATTATGAAAATGACTTTTGGTGCCTCAAAAATGGCAAAAACAGTTTCAAAAATTAATTTTAAAGGTATTTTGTGGCCCAAAATTTTTAATTTCAAATCTAGGCAGAATCTGCAAAAACTTTCTACATGAAAGTTATTCATCTTTTAATTTTGAGAAACTTTTGTTTTTGGACCAAATTCAAATTCGCAATATTTTGGAAAATATGGGCAGTCAAAATTTTCAGTTCAAAGTGGACAAGGTGGGACCCACCCGGCCCCACCTGTCATCAACCTCCCCCTCCTTTCCCTTCTGCCCAGCGCGCAGAGCGCCGCAGTGCGCAGCGCCGACCGCCGCAGCGCTGCCCGCTTCGCCGCTGCCGCCCTCGCTGCGCCGCGCCCCGTCTGCCCGTCCTGTCGCCCGCGACTGCCCCGCTTGTCCCCCTCGCCTGCCCGACCGCAGCCCTGCCGCCTCCACTTCCGCCTGCGCCGTCGTCTCGCCATGGAGGATGCCGCACGCCGCGCCGCGCCAAGCAAGCGCGACGCTCGCTCCGCGACGCCGCAACGGCACGCGCGCCGCACTCGAGCACGCCGCAGCGAGCTCCGCTTCCCCCTCTGCCCCGCTGAGCCACCTGCGACCATGGCGCACCGGGCCGCCATGACGCCATGGCCGACCGCCGGACCGCCCGCGCGTCCGCCCGCGCCCTCCCGGTCCGAAGTGGAGAGCCAGCGCCTATAAAAGCTCCGCCTCGTCCTCCAGAACACGCCGCCCCTCTCAATTTCTTCTTCCCCGCCCGCAGAGAGCTCGCAGAGCTCCGCCATGGCCGCCGCCGCGCCCCTCTCCGGCTAGGCACCTCCCCGTCCGTCCATTTTCTCCCCTGAGAGCGTCACCGAGTCCGCCTCGCCTTCCTCCACCATCCCCGCGTGACCAAGCTTCGATTCGACCCAAGGTTGTGGCCAATCGGCCCTTTTCTTTTCCGCCACCGGGAGCCGAGCGCCGGCGAGCTTCTTCGGCATCGCCGTCCGCTCGCGCCCGCCGTCATCTTCATCCCCTAGCTCGCGCCTTAGCTCCTTCATGGCTTTGTGAAGCCCGTAGGCATAGCCAAGCTCGCCGCCGAGCCTTGCTCCGGCGTGCAGCCGTCGAGCCGCGCCGCCGCGTCGCCGCCGGCCGTCGCGCCCGCCTTTTCCATGCGCGATAGCCACCATCTTCACCACCCCTGTGTTCGCGCTGTTATCCCGAGCACGGCGGTGCCATCCCCGTCGCCGGACTCGTCGCCGTCGGCGAGCTATCGCCGGCCGACGGCGAGGTTCCGCGCCCGGGCGGCCGACAGGTGGGCCCGCCGGGCCGGGTCCCGCGGCCGCGCCTCGCGCAGCGCGCCCGTGTGCGCGCGCGTGGTACGCGTAGAGCGCGCCCCGCGCCGGCCGCAGCGGGGGAAATCCCCGGGTGCGCGTAGCAATTAGGTTATTTTTCCGGTTTTGAAAATGATTTAAAGAAAATGTGTTTAAATCTTCCAAAAATCATATCTCCCTCATTTTTAATCCTTTTTGGGTGATTCAAATTTCTATATTTTTCTTATGATGAGCTTTATGCATGTAGGGTATTGGTGTATTTTTATGAAATACTTTTCTGTACTATATTATTTAATGTCTTTAAATGCTTATATCTTGTTAAATGCATAATAAATTGTAGGTTTATCAGAAAATTGTGATTCTTGTTTTGTTGCTCTAGTTAGGAGATGCTTTATCTATGAAAAATATTATTTATATATGTCATGTGTAGAAAATGCCCTGTTTAATTATTGTGTTTGCTTTGTTTAGAGTTAGGAAATTCATAATTAATTATTTATGCAAGGTTTAGGCTTGATAATTTTTCTAGGGTGTTTTTATGCCTATAAGTAGCTGTTAATCACATGATCTCTGCTGTTTGACACTTTTCATAATGCAAAGTATTTTTAGGCCTTGGTTTAATGCTGTCTTGTCTTTTTTGTATAGAATAATTGGTTCACTGTTTTGACTTGAAAAATTTATGGTAGGCTTGTTGTTACCTAGCTTAGCTACTGTAATTTTTGTAGATTTTTCTGAGCAGTATAGCTATAGGTTTCTGTTATGCCCTGTTGTAATCGTGATCGGTTAATCATCGATGTCTAGGTTAACTAGTGCCCTTGCCATGTTTAATTAGGGTCATAAATGGTGTAACATGTTAGGATGATGTTGACTACCTTGTAACTTCATGATCGGTTCATCATTATCATCATACGTCTTAATTTCGTATTGCATTTCCAATATTCATACGCACGATGCATCATACAGGATTGCCGGAAGGAGTGACGCCAGTAGTTCCCGAGGAGCCGGAAGGAGAGAGGAGCGAGGGAGCAAGATCACAGCAGAGGCAAAGACAGACGAGGACCAGGACGGGACGCCGACTTGCCCGAGTGCCCTAACCACCACCCTAGCTCCTTTGAGAAAGGCAAGCCCCTGAGCATTACTCCTACAGTTTTCAAAATGTTTTACTTGAGTCATTTATTTATTATGATGCATTAAGTTAATAGGCGTTGACTTGGAACCGTTCGCATTATGATTACCTTGATCCACTGAATACTTTACCCTAATTAAGTTCGGGATCTCGCTTATGCTTAGCATCGCTTAATTAGATCGGTAGAAGACGGGTGATTGACCCTCATCCGCGAGGTAGGTGGTTACTACCCTATGGTTGACACTATGGAGATTGGTTTAGAGAACATAACCATGTGGCCTTGTTAAATCACGACTAGTCGGAGTTTGTGGTGTGTTAGACCACGGAAACTTCGGCGATGTCACTTAATGGGACTATGGCTTTGTACGTCCTCGGATCATGTTGAACAATGCCTCACGATAGCGTTGGAAGGATGCGATCATCCGACCGCGAAGCCTTGAGGATGTTTGGGCCCCGCATTTCAACGGAGTTGAGTGTGTTGCCCACAGCGCGGTATTAAAGCCCGGTGGCCGGTCGCGCCGGAGGTACGGTAGCCGGCATGCCCCGGTGCAACCGTATTCGTTGAATTCCGTGTTTCCACCCGAATAGACCAAGGTGACCGTCACTCGTTCCGTCGGCGAGTGTGGTTTGTGTGAGGAATACCCGCCACCTGGTTTGCAATCGATTATAATCGCCATCGTTCCGGACAAGTGAACACTTGACCGAGAAGCGCACCGTCGCAAATCATTGTGAAAAATAGGATGGTTATGGCTCTATGTGTTGATGCTTTGGTATGCTCAACCCGAGGGATAGGATAGCATTGTTTGCTCATTCCCTGGAGATGAAGTAGTACGGGTGCTAACCTAGTGATGTCGGGATCCTACTTAAAAGATGATAAGCTAGAGAGTCCTTTATCACTAAATGATTATTTAATAAGCTCATCTTTTTATCGCAAGTTTAAAATGAGTCGGCTACCCCACTTATAAAGCCTTACATACTCCTTGGTGTCACTTTATTTTCATTTATGACGGGTAAGTCTAGCTGAGTACCTTCTTGTACTCAGGGTTTTATTCCCTTGTTGTTGCAGATGGTGAGATGTTCTATGGGTATTGCCCAACTTGCTTCTACCCCGTTTGGGGATGAGTAGATCATGGGCACGATCAATCTATCTATCGTACCTCTATCTTTGTTATCGGATGTGATGTTGGACCAGGCACTATGTTTCAACTAAGTGTGCGTTTGTGAACCAAAACCTTTATTTGCTTCCGCAATTTGGATTTGAACTTGGTATTGTAATATCTATTTCGTACTCCGATGTAATCTACTATTTGTGAACTTATGTATCATTGTGAACTGTTGTATGTTGAACTCATTTCGGTCTGGGCTGTATTGTTGAAAGTTTGAAATCCTTCGAGATTTCACAGACTACCGGGTTGATATAGCCACAGTGTGCTAATTGAGTTGCTTTGGCGACTCATAAGTACATTGTGTTTATATTAATTGGTCGGTTCTGTTACAGCTGGCATCGGAGCAGGTTCAACGTATTACTGTTCATAAGTATACTTAAAACAAAATGATTTTTGTTTTACAAACACTACTTACAAATTTATAGCCACTTAATCTCATATATAGGTTTTCAAAGGTGTGTGGTTTTCAAAAACTTATATATGTGCCTTGGACCGATCATATCCTTTATGCCCAATTAAGGACTTTAGGTGGCTTATGTAAGTACTAACTTGGGGGATTATCGCATCATATTTTATTTGTCGCGCTCATACACGACGGTTTTGTATGAGGGCCATTCACTTGAATGGTTGTGTATGGTTCAGATTTGCCTCTACGCCAAGGTAAGTGTGAGTTGTGAGAGCATGATCGGACGCAATGCCGATCTAGGGGAGTGCTTATTGGTGCTGGATTATATACATGTTCACACATGTTTATAAGAAGGTACCCCATGTGAGGGTGTCGTCTTCTGATGACTTATTGGGTAGTATGCACTTGGGAATGGGTGCAAGTAATCGGAGATTTCACCTTGTTCGGAAGGTGTCTGGATTTTTACGTCGCTTGCATTCATTGGGACTTGGGCTGAAATGAATCTTCTGCAGGTACACTAACTTCGTAAAACGTGTAGCCCGACTAGTTACCGATTTATGAGAGCACGTTTTGTATGCCACCGCCTAGCCGTACTAGATAATAATTTTAGGCAGTAAGGACGTATGGAACGTGCATGCATCATGATTCACATTGTTGCTCATGTCATTCATTACATTCTCCTCTCCCCTTATAATTAAATTGTCTCGATTCCGCATCTCCATGCTTTAATTATTAAAATTGTTGCTCATTGAAAATAAAACTCCTTTTCAGATGGCTCGGACCAAGCAGACCGCTCGCAAGAGTTCGCGTCCGCCCCGCCACCGCAAGCTTGCTTCCCGTGGGAGTACTTCTCTTGTGGTGCGTCGGGTGCCGTCCCACCAGCTCAGGGAGGCTGGTACCTTTCTGAAGAAGAGTGGCTTGCCCACTCTCCTTTGGAGACTTCTGCACGGTGCCGGTTACCCTCTGGGCACAGAGCCACAGTACTACTGGGACGCTGGTGACCGGAAGAGCTATGGCTTTGTTTCTGTGGTGGTTGTGGTGCCATCCTTGGGCCATAGTGAGACTTGGACTGGATGGATGGCCAAGGGTGAGGGTATCACCGTTTTCGATGGTGCTCAGGATGCTGCTTTCCTGATACTTGAGAAGATGGTGACGGAGCTGCCTAATGAGGTTCAGAGGCTCATTCCTAGTGTTTTTCCTCTGGCTAGCCCCCGCATTGACACGTGGAGGCAGGCTCCGGGGAATGGCACTAGTGGCTGGACCTCGGGAGGCGGATCGTGCGTGCTCTTGTGCGAGTGTTGTGTTCGCCTTGATGAAGGCGTATGCAAAGACGGGAGGAGCTTGCTCTCTCTAGGCACGACCACCGGAGCGTGTCGAGAGAGAGAAGGAGGAGCTTCGGGAGATGTTCGAGGAGAAGCTCGAGGAGCTCGAGAGGAGATGGCACCGATGACCGAGCGAGAGACCGGGCCGATCGAGAGAGAAGTTGGCCTTGCAAAGCAGTCCAGGAGCTTCGGGCTAGAATTGGCGGTGCGTGACGCCACTATCAAGAAGTTTGGAGACACTTTGGCCCGTACGGTTGGAGAGCGGGATGCAGCCCGGACCGAGGCACGTGGTTTGAGGGCTGCTCGCCGCACTCTCCGGAGGACTTACACGAGAAGGAGGTCTACATCGACGCCCGCGTGAGGAGCTCTACGCGAGACAGCACGGAGAGTGGGTTGAGTCTCCGCTTGAGGGTGCTGCTAGCCAGGAGAGTGTTAGCCTTATGCGCCTAGACTAGTGTGTTGGTTAGTGTTAGCTGGACTGCTGTCCTTAGTGGCTCGTTGCGACTCTTTTGTTCATGTATGTGTCTATAGTTGGTATGCTAGTAAGTGATGGATGTGACCTTGGATCACGTTGTTGTAATGCTATGTCGTCGCTTCGCCTAAAAAGTCCAGTGTTCGTGTGTGCTGGCAACCATGGATATTGTAAGACTCTATGTGATGTTTCGACATAATATTATTAGTGCAGCTGTGATGTGGAAAAATGAATTATTGTGCCATGTGTGGTTAATTGTATGAATTAATTTTCCTTCAATTAATTTCGCAAGGCATGATCTATTTATTCGTTTAACCTCAGAGATTCAGCTCCTAATATTGGATCAATATTATGGTTAAACATGCAGATGGCGCCGATCACCCGCAATGGTCGTGGTAGTGGTCGTGATGAGGAAGAAGGGCATGGTGGTCGTGATGGGGAAGAAGCACATGGTGCACCACCCCCTCCTCCTCTCACCGCTGAGCAGTTGTTTGCACAGTTTCTGGGAAGTCAGCGCAACATCGAGCAACTTCTGCGTGTCAACTTTGAAGCAAACAACAAACACCGTGAGGATCATCAGCCTAACCAGTTCAGTGAATTCAAGGACTTCATGGACACCAAGCCTCCAGTGTTCAGGGATGCCCCTGATCCATTCATGGCAGATGCTTGGATCAACACTATGGAAGAAAGGTTCTCTTTGCTGAGGTTATCTGAGGAAATGAAGGCTACCTATGCTGCACACATGTTTGAAGGTGACGCTAGGTTGTGGTGGAATTCCCATCGCCACACCTTTCCTGAGGGTCAGCCTATCACTTGGGATCAGCTTGTTCGTGACTTCCGTGCAACTTATGTTCCACCCAGTCTTATGGCAATGAAGAAGAATGAGTTCCATAACTTGACCATGGGGAATCGTTCTGTGAAGGATTATCATCATGCATTCCGAACCTATCCCGTTATGCACCCGAGTTTGTGAGTACCGAAGCCAATAAGATTGCCGCTTTCAAGAAGGGTCTCGTACAAAGCCGATGAAGACCATGGGTACCTCTACCCGTGTGACTTTCAACGACTTCTACAATGACCGTCCTCACTCAGAGAATCAGAACAACCCGCATGCCGCCGCTAAGAACCGTAAGAGGACTAATGAAGGTGGTTCCTCCTGACCCGAGGGCTCCACCCGCATATCGTCCTCCATTTCGCAACCATGGTCCGGGGGTCTAAGTTTAGGCCTCCACGTAAGAAGAATGTTCCCGCCGTAATCGCAGAGGTTCTCTAGGCCATTCGGATGCCTATGCCTCGTGGAAAACCAAGTCGCCAATGTCGCCGGGGTGCCAAGCCGGCAAGTGATGGGTCCTTGCTTCAAATGTGGTCGGCCTGGACACCTCTACAGCAATGCCCTCATCCAAAGAAGCAAATGCCTCGCCGTGTGCATCACACGTCTTTGGAGGAGATTCTTTCTCGGAGAACCCGTGATGTACCGGTATGTTCCCCGTGAACCGCATTCCCGTCGCTGTTTTGTTTGATACCGGATCATCGCATTCCTTTATGAGTCAAGCATTTGCACAAAAGCATAGTCAAGTCATAAAGGAGTTGAATTTAGAGTTTCGGGTGAGTGCGGTGGGCCGACATCACCACGAGACAAATGGTACTTGATGCAGCCTTGGAGTTAGATCAGTGGAGATTCCGGATGAACTTGATCGTTCTGCCCGGACTAGGTGTGGATGTTATCATAGGAATGAGTTGGATGCATCATTGGGGTGTAGTCTTGGATACTACCAATCGGATGGTGTCCATACGGAATCCTATGGGGGAGGGCACCTTCCAGGTACCCTTACCTCGGAAGATTCCGTTAGACACTGTGGTATATGCTACTAAAGTAACTCCTCTACATGAGATTCCGGTAGTATGTGAGTTTCCGGATGTCTTTCCTGATGAGCTTCCGGGACTCCCACCGGATCGAGAGATTGAATTCCGCATTGAGTTGTTGCCTGGAACAGCCCCAATATCTAAGAGACCTTACCGTATGTCCTCTGATGAGTTGAAGGAACTTAAGAAGCAGTTGCAAGAGTTAGCAGATAAAGGTCTCATTCGTCCTAGTGCATCGGAATGGGGTAGTCCCGCCATGTTCGTGAAGAAGAAGGATCAATCCTTGCGAATGGTCGTGGATTACCGCCTACTTAACTCAGTCACAGTCAAGAACAAGTATCCTTTGCCCCGGATTGATATCCTGTTTGATCAGTTGTCAAAGGCTAAGGTGTTCTCGAAGATTGATCTCGAGATCGGGTTACCATCGATTAAGATCGACCTTAAGATGTTCCTAAGACCGCTTCTCTACAAGATATGGGTTGTATGAGTACTTGGTTATGTCCTTTGGATTAACCAATGCTCCCGCATACTTTATGTATCTTATGAATTCGGTCTTCATGCCGAGCTTGATAAGTTTGTGGTGGTATTTATTGATGATATCCCGATATATTCGGAGAATAAGGAAGATCATTGTGCATTTAAGGATTGTCTTTGGAGAGATTGAGGAAGCATAAGTTGTATGCTAAGTTTAGCAAATGTGAGTTCGGCTTCGGAAGGTTCAATTTCTTGGACATGTCCTCTCCGATGAAGGAATAACCGTGGACCCTAGCAACATAGAGAAGGTAGTGAATTGGAAGACACCCAAAACAGTTCATGAAGTAAGAGGTTTCCTTGGTTTAGCGGGTATTATCGCCGATTCATTCCCAACTTTTCAAAGATTGCCAAGCCAATGACAAAATTGTTGCGAAAGAGCACAAGTTCGCTTGGACAAGAGTGCGAAGTGCCTTTCCGCACTCGCGGGAAATGTTGACCACCGCTCCTTGCTCGGCGCAACCGGATATTGAGAAGCCGTTTGATGTATATTGTGACGCATCCAAGATAGGGTTGGGATGTGTGCTTATGCAAGAAGGAAGAGTCATAGCTTATGCCTCTCGGCAAGTTGAAGAAACATGAAGTGAATTACCCTACTCATGATCTAGAGCTTGCTGCTGTAGTGCATGCATTGAAGATCTGGAGACATTACCTCCTTGGTAACCCTTGCAATGTGTATACGGATCATAAGAGCCTAAAATACATCTTTACTCAAGATGACTTGAATATGAGGCAACGCAGATGGTTGGAATTGATCAAGGATTACAACTTGCGTTGCAAGCACCACCCCGGTAAGGCCAATGTAGTGGCCGATGCTTTGAGTCGGAAATCTCAGAGTGATGCTCTTCCGTCAGAGTTAGTAGAAGGCCATAATCTTATGCATTCAGTGATCTTGAACAATATTCGCATCAGTTGTGAACTAGAGGGTAAGATTAAGGAAGGTCAAAAGTCAGACAAAGCAATCACAGAGATCAAGAAAAGAATCAAAAGCATGCCATCTCAGTTCTTCAAGGAAGATGATCAAGGAGTCTTGTGGTACGATAAACGTCTAGTTGTACCCCAGGACAAGGAACTTCGAAAGCAGATCATGGATGAAGCTCACTTGTCCAAGTTATCTATGCACCCTGGTAGCAGTAAGATGTTTCATGATCTAAAACGTCAGTATTGGTGGTCTCACATGAAAAGAGATGTGGCAGAGTATGTAGCAGAGTGTGATACCTGTTGTCGGGTGAAGGCCGTTCACTTGAAGATGTGGTTTACTTCGGTCATTGCCAATTCCGCATTGGAAGTGGGAATGTATCGCATGGATTTCATTACCGGATTACCCACTACACCAAAGGGTTATGATTCTATTTGGGTTATAGTGGATCGTCTAACCAAGTCGGCACACTTCATACCAGTCCATACAACATACCGTCCACCTCGATATCGATATCTACGTCCAACGCATTGTTAGGTTGCATGGTGTACCTAAAGAGATAGTGTCTGATAGAGGACCGCAGTTTATGGCTCACTTTTGGGAACAGTTGCATAAGGGTTTGAATACTCAAGTATTGCATAGTACTGCTTATCATCCTCAGACTTCAGGCCAGACTGAAAGAGTGAATCAGATTTTGGAAGATCTGTTGCGTGCTTGTGTTTTGTCATGGAAGGGTTCATGGGAAAAGTGGTTGCCGTTAGCCGAGTTCTCTTATAATAACAGCTATCAAGAGAGCATAAAAATGTCGCCTTTTGAGGCTTTGTATGGTAGGAGTTGTAGAACACCTGCCAGTTGGGTTGAGACGGGAGATAGACGATACTATGGTATTGACTTTATCAAAGAAGCGAGAAGAGCAAGTCAAACTTATCCGACAAAGATATTGCAAACAAGACAATCCCGCTTGTAAAAGTTATGCTGACAAGAAAAGACAGCCAGTAACATTTCAAGTTGGAGACCATGTGTATCTGAAGGTGTCCCCGATGAAAAGAGTGCAACGTTTCGGTGTGAAACGGAAATTAGCACCTCGGTATGTAGGACCCTTCAAAATCATAGAGCAGAAAGGACCTGTGGCTTTCAAGCTGGAATTACCTGAACAGATGAGTGCTGTTTTCCCTGTATTCCATGTATCGCAACTCAAGAGGTGTGTGCGACTCCCTAAGGAAAAGATCAAGATGTCAGATATCAAACTGCAGCCAGACTTGACCTATGAGGAGCAGCCTGTAAAATTGTTGGATGTCAAGGAGAGAGTGACCCGGAACAAAATAGTCAAAACGTACAAGGTGTGTTGGAGTCATCATGATGATCTGGATGCTACCTGGGAGACTGAGGACTACCTTAAAGATGCATACCCGAATTTCCATAAGCAATGGTTAGTTCGCTCAAATCTCGGGGCGAGATTTCTTTAAGGGGGGTAGGCTGTAACAACTTCAGTTTTAGAGTTAGCAAAATCTTGCATCATGAGCATGATCATCATATAAGCATCATTATGGCATGTTCATAGCAATTATTTTTGTGCTTGATTTTAAAAGGGCAATTAGTTTTCAAGTGATTTCTAGAAGTCATACTTATGTTGTTTTTCTCAAAATGGGGCTTTAACAAAGTTTATAGAGAAGAATTTTTTGGAAAAACTTTTGTTTTGACCCCAAATTATGAAAATGACTTTTGGTGCCTCAAAAATGGCAAAAACAGTTTCAAAAATTAATTTTAAAGGTATTTTGTGGCCCAAAATTTTTAATTTCAAATCTAGGCAGAATCTGCAAAAACTTTCTACATGAAAGTTATTCATCTTTTAATTTTGAGAAACTTTTGTTTTTGGACCAAATTCAAATTCGCAATATTTTGGAAAATATGGGCAGTCAAAATTTTCAGTTCAAAGTGGACAAGGTGGGACCCACCCGGCCCCACCTGTCATCAACCTCCCCCTCCTTTCCCTTCGCCCGCCGCGCAGCGCCGCAGTTGCGTTAGCGCCGACCGCCGCAGCGCTGCCGCTGCCGCCGGGCCGCCGCCCCGCTCGCGCGCGCCCCGTCCGCCCGTCCCGCCGCCCCGCGACGCCCCGCTTTGTCCCCCTCGCCGCCCGACCGCGTGCCCTCGCGCTCCACTTCCGCTCGCGCCGTCGTTCTCGCCATGGAGGATGCCGCACGCCGCGCCGCGCCAAGCAAGCGCGACGCGCTCCGCGACGCCGCAACGGCACGCGCGCGCACTCGAGCACGCCGCAGCGAGCTCCGCTTCCCCCTTCGCCCGCCGAGCCACTCGCGACCATGGCGCACCGGCCGCCATGACGCCATGGCCGACCGCGGACCACCGCGCGTCCGCCCGCGCCTCCCGGTCCGAAGTGGGAGAGCGCCTATAAAAGCTCCGCCTCGTCCTCCAGAACACGCCGCCCCTCTCAATTTCTTCTTCCCCGCCCGCAGAGAGCTCGCAGAGCTCCGCCATGGCCGCCGCCGCGCCCCTCTTCGGCTAGGCACCTCCCCGTCCGTCCATTTTCTCCCCTGAGAGCGTCACCGAGTCCGCCTCGCCTTCCTCCACCATCCCCGCGTGACCAAGCTTCGATTCGACCCAAGGTTGTGGCCAATCGGCCCTTTTCTTTTCCGCCACCGGAGCCGAGCGCCGCGAGCTTCGGCATCGCCGTCCGCTCGCGCCCGCCGTCATCTTCATCCCTAGCTCGCGCCTTAGCTCCGTCATGGCTTTGTGAAGCCCGTAGGCATAGCCAAGCTCGCCGCCGAGCCTTGCTCCGGCGGTGCGGCCGCCGAGCCGCGCCGTCTTGCCGCGCCGGCCGTCGCGCCCGCCTTTTCCATGCGCGATAGCCACCATCTTCACCACCCCTGTGTTCGCGCTGTTATCCCGAGCACGGCGGTGCCATCCCCGTCGCCGGACTCGTCGCCGTCGGCGAGCTATCGCCGGCCGACGGCGAGGTTCCGCGCCCGGGCGGCCGACAGGTGGGCCCGCTGGCTGGGTCCCACCAGTCAGCGCCCCTGGCGCAGTGCGCGCCCGTGTGCGCCGCGCAGGGTACGCGTAGCAGCGCGGCCCGCGCGTCAGCCGCAGCGGGGGAAATCCCCGGGTGCGCGTAGCAATTAGGTTATTTTTCCGGTTTTGAAAATGATTTAAAGAAAATGTGTTTAAATCTTCCAAAAATCATATCTCCCTCATTTTTAATCCTTTTTGGGTGATTCAAATTTCTATATTTTTCTTATGATGAGCTTTATGCATGTAGGGTATTGGTGTATTTTTATGAAATACTTTTCTGTACTGTATTATTTAATGTCTTTAAATGCTTATATCTTGTTAAATGCATAATAAATTGTAGGTTTATCGAAAATTGTGATTCTTGTTTTGTTGCTCTAGTTAGGAGATGCTTTATCTATGAAAAATATTATTTATATATGTCATGTGTAGAAAATGCCCTGTTTAATTATTGTGTTTGCTTTGTTTAGAGTTAGGAAATTCATAATTAATTATTTATGCAAGGTTTAGGCTTGATAATTTTTCTAGGGTGTTTTTATGCCTATAAGTAGCTGTTAATCACATGATCTCTGCTGTTTGACACTTTTCATAATGCAAAGTATTTTTAGGCCTTGGTTTAATGCTGTCTTGTCTTTTTTGTATAGAATAATTGGTTCACTGTTTTGACTTGAAAAATTTATGGTAGGCTTGTTGTTACCTAGCTTAGCTACTGTAATTTTTGTAGATTTTTCTGAGCAGTATAGCTATAGGTTTCTGTTATGCCCCGTTGTAATCGTGATCGGTTAATCATCGATGTCTAGGTTAACTAGTGCCCTTGCCATGTTTAATTAGGGTCATAAATGGTGTAACATGTTAGGATGATGTTGACTACCTTGTAACTTCATGATCGGTTCATCATTATCATCATACGTCTTAATTTCGTATTGCATTTCCAATATTCATACGCACGATGCATCATACAGATTGCCTAGGAAGGAGTGACGCGTAGTTCCCGAGGAGCCGGAAGGAGAGGAGCAAAGAGGGAGCAAGGCTTTGCAGAGGCAAAGACAGACGAGGACCAGACGCCGACTTGTCCGAGTGCCCTAACCACCACCCTAGCTCCTTTGAGAAAGGCAAGCCCCTGAGCATTACTCCTACGGTTTTCAAAATGTTTTACTTGAGTCATTTATTTATTATGATGCATTAAGTTAATAGGCGTTGACTTGGAACCGTTACTGCATTATGATTACCTTGATCCACCTGAATACTTTACCCTAATTAAGTTCAGGATCTCGCTTATGCTTAGCACTGCTTAATTAGATCGGTAGAAGACGGGTGATTGACCCTCATCCGCGAGGTAGGTGGTTACTACCCTATGGTTGACACTATGGAGATTGGTTTAGAGAACATAACCATGTGGCCTTGTTAAATCACGACTAGTCGGAGTTTGTGGTGTGTTAGACCACGGAAACTTCGGCGATGTCACTTAATGGGACTATGGCTTTGTACGTCCTCGGATCATGTTGAACAATGCCTCACACGATAGCCGGGAAGGATGCGATCATCCGACCGCGAAGCCTTGAGGATGTTTGGGCCGCATTTCAACGGAGTTGAGTGTGTTGCCCACAGCGCGGTATTAAAGCCGTGGCCGGTCGCGCCGGAGGTACCGGTAGCCGGGCATGCCCTGGTGCAACCGTATTCGTTGAATTCCGTGTTTCCACCCGAATAGACCAAGGTGACCGTCACTCGTTCTGGCCGGCGAGTGTGGTTTGTGTGAGGAATACCCGCCAGCTGGTTTGCAATCGATTATAATCGCCATCGTTCCTGGACAGTGAACACTTGACCGAGCAGCGGCACTGTCGCAAATCATTGTGAAAAATAGGATGGTTATGGCTCTATGTGTTGATGCTGGTATGCTCAACCTGAGGGATAGGATAGCATTGTTTGCTCATTCCCTGGAGATGAAGTAGTACAGGTGCTAACCTAGTGATGTCAGGATCCTACTTAAAAGATGATAAGCTAGAGAGTCCTTTATCACTAAATGATTATTTAATAAGCTCATCTTTTTATCGCAAGTTTAAAATGAGTCAGCTACCCCACTTATAAAGCCTTACATACTCCTTGGTGTCACTTTATTTTCATTTATGACGGGTAAGTCTAGCTGAGTACCTTCTTGTACTCAGGGTTTTATTCCCTTGTTGTTGCAGATGGTGAGATGTTCTATGGGTATTGCCCAACTTGCTTCTACCCTGCGTTTGGGGATGAGTAGATCATGGGCACGATCAATCTATCTATCGTACCTCTATGCTGTTATCGGATGTGATGTTGGACCAGGCACTATGTTTCAACTAAGTGTGCGTTTGTGAACCAAAACCTTTATTTGCTTCCGCAATTTGGATTTGAACTTGGTATTGTAATATCTATTTCGTACTCCGATGTAATCTACTATTTGTGAACTTATGTATCATTATGAACTCGTTGTATGTTGAACTCATTTCGGTCGGGTCAGTATTGTTGAAAGTTTGAAATCCTTCGAGATTTCACAGACACGGGTTGATATAGCCACAGTGTGCTAATTGAGTTGCTTTGGCGACTCATAAGTACATTGTGTTTATATTAATTGGTCGGTTCTGTTACAGCCATCCCCCTGGGATCTTGTTCGGTAACACGCAACCGATCTTGTGAGTTTTCACATTTTGCTCTTGCTGCCCTTGTTGCTGACAAGTTTGCCCACTTAAGAGCGGAGTTGGGCGTTTGCTATTTTTTTTAGAGTAGGGTAGTTGTATCTTGATGTATAGTATGGTTTTGGCTTTCTTCTTTTGCTTTTAGCTTTCTTTTTGCACCTTTGTATCATAGTGCATTTCATCATGTATCATACTACCTTTGTTGAGCTTCATGACTATAGTAGTTTTGATTACATCTATGCTCTTGTTAGTATGTCTTGTTTGTACATAATTGTGCTTGCGGCTTAGGCTTCTTTCGATCACTTGTTACATGTTATGAGCTAAGCCTCGTTTTCTAAATGTGAACTCGCTTAAATCTTGATGCAACCCAAAAAATGTTCACCTTTGAGTTGGCAAGTAGCATGTGTAGGTTTTGTGAGAACCTTGTTGCTTTCATATGTATGCTTGAGTTGCTATGTCTCATGTTTCTTGAGTCATTCACTTAGCTCGGATCTCTTGATAATCTTGTGCTAAAACTTGATGTCTAAGCTAAGTAATGATGAAAAGTTTTGAGTTGGATCTGTTCTGTCCCACGGCAATGTCACGAGATTGCTTCTCATTCATTCGAGTGAGATGAACTTGGGCATTGTAGTGCTAGTCCACAACCACTCGTGACGAGACAGCTTCCCACTTGCACTAAGGGATGAACTCGGCGTGGTTGAAAAACATGACAAAAACAATCTTTTTGGCGGACAGTTTTTGATCCTCTCGTATACACATGTCTAAATGAAACCTTGTTAACTACCTTGTTTTAACTCGATCAATGTTGTAGTTACAAGTGTTGTTAAGTGTATCTTTGAGACATGATGTGTGACCGTTATATGGGGTAGTTCACTCTTGTATACATGTGTTAGCACTTGTTTGATCTCCTGCTTATATGTGCTAGGTGCTATTCTTTTTGGTGAACACCTTTTATAAAATGCCCAACACCTGATCAAATTGCTTATGTATCATATTTCGTTTCACTTGATCAGTTTGAGCATTGGCTTTGACTTGTGCTTTTTGCTATACACTTGCCATACTTGCTAGAGCATCTATGTACTCGGATTGCTATACTCTTGAAGCTCTGCATTTTGCATCTCTTTCATGGCATGCTTTGAGGGGAAATTGAAGTTTCTTTTGCTTCTATCTTGATAAGTGCATTTGCCAACAAAGGGGAGAATGATTCCACAAATCCAGAGAGTTCATTTGTGAGGATGCATTTGCAAAGGGGAGGATGCCTTTGTCAAGGGGGAGTTGCACTCTGAGCTATTTTTGATGCCTTTGTCAAGGGGGAGTTGCACTCTGAGCTATTTTTGAACTGCTTTCGCTAGATGTGTTGAGCCTTTGCCTCTTCTTGAGGGTCTAGCTGTGTTGAAATGAGAGTTGCACTCTTAGTTTTTTTTTTGAACTGCTTTTGCTAAGATGTGTTGAGCCTTTGCCTCCTCTTGAGGGTTAGCTTTCGCTTTGTTTGGTTGCGTAGAGCCATTGCCTATGTCTATGTGGACCAAGTTTTGATCTTGCTTTGCTCATGGCAAGTGACCTATTTTCAACTTCTCTTTGGCTTTTGGTCACTTGGATGAGTTGTCTCTGGTTTTGTGTTGGTGTTGACAATGCACTCATCAAGGGGGAGATTGCGAACACATGGCTTTTCCATAGCCTCTGTGTTGTGCTGAGTGATTGTCAACATGGCAACACAAAGTGTGTGTGTGTGTGTGTGTGTGCATGTGTTCTTACTAACCGATGGCACGCGGATACGTGTCAAACAATGGTGTCTCTTGGCTCATGTTGTCTGCAGGTGTCGAGCTCGAAGACGGTGGTCGACGGTCGGTGAAGATCAAGTAGGGCGTGCCGTGCTGACGGACCGGGTGCGGTGAAGGGCGGACGTGAGGCTTGGATCGAGGACCCGAGGACCGGGTGGCCACCGTGGTGGCTGACAGCTGGGACATCGACGAGCGCAAGTGTACATGCCGGGGGACGCGTATGGGCTACGCTACTCGCGGAGGGTTTGGTGGTTTTGCCTCAAAACCATCGACGGAGGGTTTCCCGGGCTTTGCCTCAAAACCCGGGCGGAGGTCCCACGTGGACGGACGGCACGTGGCGGCATCGGGGAGATCGCTTGGAAGCGAGGCTACCGGTGAGGAGGCGCGGTGGCCGTCGGATCAAGTGAAGCTTGAGTTGGACCCTTATGCCCCTGGCTGAGTGGTTTGGCTCTTCATGTATCAAGGGCAAAGAGGGAATGTGTAATAGGCCCTATAAATAAGGGTGAGGGGTTCCCTTCCCCACCACCTCTTTCATTTTGCATTTTTCCTTTAGGGTTTCTTCTTCTAGTTTCTTGGTGAGAGAGAGGTCTCGCAAATCTACGATTTATACTCGAACCAAAGTTGTGTGGCAAGTGCAGCGCCGAGTCTCCGCTCGTTTCCTCCGGGATTAATCACCCGTCTTTGTTTCCCGTGATGGATTTTTGGTTCTTCTCGAGTTTTCACTTCCCCTTTTAGTTCTCGGTGTGTCTTCTTCAATTCGAGACCATTTTAGTTTGGTGTGCTTTACGACCGCTTCTTCCGGAGCCTTTGCACTCACTTCGTCTCCCGCTTTGCTAAGAGCCTTCACAACTCGTCCCGCAAGTCGCGGCCTCCGCAAGTCCGTAGCCTTTGCGTGCGTCTTTGCAACTAGCTCCCCGCAAGTCTCGCACCCTTAGCTTCGCTTGGTTTGGGGCCTTTGCACTCGGCTCACTCAAGTCTCGCAACCTTTGCTCTCGCTTTGCTTAAAGCCTTTGCACCCGGCTACCAAGAGTCCGTAGCCTTTGTTCCGCTCCCCGCTGAGCCCTTTGCACTGTCTACCAAGAGTCCGCAGCCTTTGCTCGCTCCCGCTTTGCTTGGGGCCTTCGCACTTGGCTCCGCAGTCCGCGGCCTTCGCCCCCCTCCCGTTCGTTTGAGCTCCGATTGTTTTACCGCTTCTTCCGCTTTGTGGTGATCCACCTTGTGTTTCTTGGGAACATCCACCCTCGCAATAGGGTCGTGATCATCACCAGTTTGTGTATCGCTTCTTGGGGTGCTTTGTAGAGCCAAGGACCAAGAGTTTCGAAAGAAATTTTGAGGCTCCCATTCACCCCCCCTCTGGTCGCCGTTCACCGGTCCTTCAATTGGTATCAGAGCCGGTTAAGGATCACTTCACCTTAATCGGTCCGTGATCCCCGAAGGCGACATTATGGAGAATCGTGGGCTTGGTAAGCCACCACACTTCGATGGCAAGAACTATCCCTATTGGAAGATACGCATGTCGGCGCATCTCCAAGGGATTGATTCACGTGTTTGGGAGATCTGTGAGGATGCAAATTACGTGGTACTTGCTGCCCGTGTTGACCAAGCACAGATCGACCAACACAAGGCGAACAACACTGCCAGAACTGTTTTATTCTCTGCTCTTTCTATGGAGGAATTTGAGCGTGTTTCTGATTGTGCTACTGCTCGAGAGATCCGGGGTCTAGACCGGCAGAGCTATCATGAGGGCACTGCCCATGTTAAGACCAGACTCTATGAGACACACAAGAGAGAGTATGAGAATTTTGTTCAAACCGATGGTGAATCAATTGATTCTCTGTTTTCTCGTTTTCAAACCATCGTGAACAAGATGAGGGCAAACAACCCTCAGATGCCCTATGACGATCATCAGAGAGCGCTCAAGATTCTATATGCTCTTGATCGGAGGGTTTGGGAAGTAAAAGTGTCAGCAGTCATCGAGTCGCCCAGCTATGACACTCTTACTGTGGATGAGCTATTCAGCAAGCTCAAGTCCACAGAGATTGACCACCAGACGCAGGCGAGGATCAGGAATCCGTCTGCCCCTACCATGGCTTTGGTCTCAGGTACAGGAGGTTCAAGTTCTTCAGCTAACCCTTCATAGTTACCTCTTGCTTTGTCGTCTTTGGTCTCAGCTACAGAGGAGCAGATGGAGGCCTTTGGGGACGACGAGCTCGCCTTGGTGATTAGCCGGTTCTCACGGTTTCACAACAACCGTTTGAATCGCCGGTGTGGCATCACCAAGCAAGGCTGCTTCGGATGTGGAGATCCCGACCACTACATCGCCAACTGCCCCAAGGCCGACAAGAACTCCGACAACAAGAGCGACTACGGCAAGCGCAAGGACAAGCACGAGTCCTCCGCACCCAAGTACAAGTACAAGTACAAGGGAGGATTCGACAAGGAGGCTGTCAAGAAGAAGTACCTGGAGAAGCAAGAGGTGAAGCAGCGAGCCTTCCTCGCATCCCTCAGTGATCTCAACGATGACTCCGACAGCGGCTCACCCCCAAGCGATGATGAAGCCAAGCGGAAGGTCGAGAACAGGTTCAATGGGTTGTGCTTCTTCGCTGACTCCAAGCTTGGAGGCTACTGCACCATGGCGCTCGACGAGTCTACCCCAAGCATTGAGAAGAACGACGACACCGAGCCTGAGGTAGAACAAAATCTCGAGTCCCTTGCTGCTGAGGTTGATAACTTGAATACCACTTTGCTTAGTCAAGATGCTTTGCTTAAGCGTGCTGCTCGTGAGAGGAAAGAGTTCAAAGCTAAGTGGAGCTTGCTGTCAAAGAGCTTGAGCTTGTTAAGGAGTCTGTGCCCATCTCTAATGAGTCTGAGTGTGATGCTTGTGCCATTCATATGGCGAACTTAGCTGATGTGCAATCCAAGTATGTGGCTTTGGTAGATGAACTTGATGAGGTTAGAGCTAAGCCTATCATTTTGAGTCCTTGCAAGTCTTGTGATGAGCTGAAGTCTGAGCTAGGTGAGAAAATGACTAGGATTGCCGTTGACGGTTGTTAATGATCAATTTTATATGTCAACCGAGAGAGAGAAAGAGGGGTATAATCTGTTCACCATCATAGACTTAGGGTTTAAACCGACGATTCCACAAGTTTTGGTGAATATGTGTTTTCATAGGGGATTATCGGAAAACATCCAAGGAGGCCCACATGTCATGATTACATAGAGAGAAAGACCGAACGGGTAAAATTGTATATTCTAGAAGACTCCGAAGGAAGGCAAACCCCGGAAGCGGGGACCCACCGGCGAGTGGTGGGTCGGCCGACTCCTCCTTGGGTCGGCCGACCGCCCACCTCCACCAATCGTGTGGAGGCTCGCGGATCCCGCCTCCACCGACCTTGAGGAGCAATATTTATCGTCTCGTTTAGGTCGGTTTGATCCGATGGCGTGGTGCATCCTAGGGGCTATATATTTGAGCCCCCGGCCCCCGGCTAAACCCTAATTCATTCTAGAATTCATTATTCGAGAGGTAGCCATCAAGCAAAGCCTTGGTTTAGAGAGAGATCTCCACCGAGAATTAGAATAGCTACTTTAGATCTTCAAGTTCTACATAGGTTTAGACTAGATAGAGGAAGAATCGGGCGCCTGTGCTCGGAATTCCGGATCTTCATCATCAGAGTTTGGTATTATCTTGTATCTATTCTTGTGACTTTATTCTAAATATCATTATGTTTCTATTAGGTTCCTAGTTTATTCTAGTTCTACATTTGATATGGTTATGATTGGTAATAAGTTTATGTATATGTTTGCAAAGCGCTTAGCTCTCTTCGCGGGAGGGTTAGGTGGTAGATTTCATGTGAGCATGGTGCTTAGATGCCGTTTACCTGCAAATGCACCCTATTGGCCGGGTCGTGTGGTAGATCGCGGAAGTGATAGTTCCGTTGAGTCCTTTGTATTCCATCCCCCTTTGGTAGGTCTAGCAGAACCAAAGTTGCGTAGTAAGTCCTGCTATGTCTTGGCTTGTTATAGCAATGATCCTTATACATAGATGAAGAGTCTTTTGTGCTGTATATGATAGTGTAGAGTTGGAGTAGATGAATGACTTAGTAGATTAGAACCTACATAGGATTTCTATTTCTTGTGCTAATCGATGTCAACCTACCTTTGTGAGTAGTCTATATCTAATCTCGTGTGATTTATACCCGAGCTTATTACTTTATATTCCCTTATTTATCATGGTTTACCCTCTCGCAAAGTATGTGATTGTGCAATCAATCACTCATAAGTAGTCATGTTTAGCAAGTTCATCTCATTGTTTAAGTCCTTAGTTCTTTCCTTTGAGCTAAATATAAATAATGATACCTGGAATACTTCCTGGTAAAATGCTACGATGGTGTATTATCTGTTCGCTTGCGGATCCCATATTTTCTTGACTAGAAGAGCAGTTTCTATACCAACACTTCTGGCGCCATGCTAGGGATGACAACTTAGCGTGAGTGGTGTTAGAGGTGTCAACAAGCATTTTTGGCGCCGTTGCCGGGGAAGGAATAAACTTTTAGAGAAAAATTGCTTAAGCAGATACTTAGAAAATGAGTGATTGTCACTAGTCACCTCTACTTTGGCAGGTTCACCCCGTTGTTTTTCTTTGTCTATATTTTATACGGGGTATTAGCAGGATTGAATCGATTCATTCAAAACTCTCGATCATCGAGTCGGTTCAATCAAGAAGGAAGCTCGTCACCAATCCAGATGGTCGAGAAGACCTTCGGAGTTCTCTGCTCCAACAATAGAGAACATCCGCACCGATCCAGCAATACACACTAATATGGAGTTTGAGATCAAGCCAAGTCTCATCAACATGGTGCAAGCTATCCAATTTAGTGGAAAGGTACATGAAGATGCAAGTACACATTTACAGGACTTCATGGAAATTGGAAACACCATCGCCATAGAAGGAGTTAAAGAAGACATCATACTTCTTCGCCTCTTTCCATTCTCACTAGTGGGAAGAGCGAAGCTGGTTCTATGCAAATAAAGAAGATATCAATACATGGGCGAAGTGTTCCAAAGCCTTTCTAGCAAAATTCTTCCCAATAGGCAAAACCAATGCCTTAAGAGGAAAGATTACCAACTTCCAACGAGAAGACGGAGACCATGTCGAAGCATGGGAGCGTTTGCAAGGATACATCCAAGATTGTCCCCATCATGGGATGGAAGAATGGTTACTCATGCAAGGATTCTATCACGGATTAACTCCGAAGACGCGTGAGCACCTAGATGCAACTGCTGAAGGATCATTCTTATCACTCACTCTTGGGAGAGCTAAAAGACTTATGGAGAAGATAGCAGATAATCAAAGCTGGTCCCAAGACAACATTCAAGATTGTCACCAGAGTGAAGAAGCAATAGAAGAAGTGAATGCATTATCAACCAAGATGGATGCCTTACTCCACTGGCTTGACCAGAGGGCCAAGTACAAGGAAGATCAAAGAGCAATTGAAGCAACGTATAAGCAAAATTCAAGTCCCGTCGTGAGAAAGGTTCCACATTGGGTGCAATCATCGACTAACCAAGGTACACAGTTAGGTAATTATACAAAGCAACCTACTTTAAGAGAGTTGGTCCTACAACAGTCCAAGATCAACTCATCTATGGAGGATAGGTTTGCTGCTAATAACAAAATCTTGGAAAATTTAAGCATTAAAATGGATAGTTTCTCCTCTCGCCATTAATGATCAACTAGAGTTCAATAAAAAGATAGAAGAAAGGTTAGCAAAATTGGCCATTGCTTTGCTCGTTGCCACTAACCCCGGAAAGTGTGAGATCTATTACTACAAGAAGAGGGAGTTCCACCGAGAGATCCTCCCTATCCAAAAGGAGCAAGAAGGCCACCGTGCTACCACCAAAGGGCGAGAAGAAGAAGAGAAATTTCAACCTCGGTTAGTAGAACTACCACAAGCAAGTACAAGATCGGAAGCAAGACAACAATTTTGAGATACAAACTACCTACCGTTCCCTAGGAGGAAGAGAGGACCACAAATGCATGATGAGCAAGCTTTGGTAAGTTTGTGGAGGTAATTCAAAAGTTATATGTCAATATACCTCTTTGGATGCCATACAGTCCCCACTTATGCCAAGTACATAAGAGATATTCTTAACAAGAAGAGACCACTGCCATCCAATGAAGTAATTAAGCTAATCGAAGAATGTAGTGCGGCCATCCTCAACCAACTACCGTAAAAGAAGAAAGATCCAGGATGTCCCACTATCGATCGCACAATTGGAGATCAACATTTCAATAATGCACTCGTGATCTTGGAGCAAGTGTCGGTGTGATGCCCGCAGCAGTCTACTACAAGCTCAACCACACCGCAATTGAGCCAACATCAATGTGTCTACAACTAGCCGACCAATCGGTTCGTTATCCGTTGGGCATTGCTGAAAACATTCCAATCAAGATAAGAGAGTTCTTCGTGCCGCAGAGACTTTGTAGTACTCGGATATGCATCCGACTCAAAGGTGTCACTTATACTTGGAAGACCCTTCTTGAGCACCGCCAATGCACACATTGATGTCGGGAAGGGAGAAATCAAGTTCACTATAAATGGGCAAGAAGAGCAATTCGCATTCAAGTCAAAACAAGAGCTCAATAAATCCGCGAAGATGGTAGAAGAAGATCGACAAGACAACCACCGAGAGACAGAGGATGCATCTCTGGGATCATCGCGGAATAAATATTTTGGAAGGTCCACGAAGGACTTTAAAAATCCGAATCCTCGCCGGAAGGTAACTCGGTATTTATCCGCATTTTAAATTGCATCTCTTATAATTTTCTTAGACATATTTATTCCTAGCATTACATTATAAAAAATTCTCAGCCCCACATAAATAATTTTACGGTGTGACAACCCGTCGAAAATATTTTATCGTGGTGGCACAAAAATTTATCATTTCATGCATTTAAATTAGTTTACCTTCATTTAAATTTCTGCATTGTTTATAATTTTTATCATGGCATTTAGTGCTTGGTGGGTCCCTCACCATGGGTCCCACATGTCATAGACTACACCTCACATACATCAAATCATATAATTTCATCCACTTCCACTCACCTCCACTATCCTCTCTTTTCCACCGCCAAAACCACTCAACCGACCAAAGTTTCTGGATGGAGGAAAGATCACGCAATGGCATGTGAAGTGGCAGCCATGTTGGCCACCTTGGGTGGGCGGCCGACCCCACCATTGGGGCGGCCGACTCTCCCCCTCCTCCTCTATAAATAGGCCTCCTCCCATGGCTTCCTTGCACCACCCACATTCCAGAATTTTAGCCAAACCTTCTGCTCTCGACTTCGTGTTTCCTGGAGAAAGTTAGAGAGAAGAGGAGAAGAGTAGGAAGAGAGAAGAAGTGAGAGAGTGAGCAAGAGTTTAGTAGCAAGTGAAGGGAAGAGATAGTGCTGAGTAGATGATCACAAAAATTAGTGGAGATGCTGTCCAAATAAGATAAAGAAAATTTAAAATTGAGGGGAGGTTCTGTCAAAATCAAGACCTGAAGTTTGAAGCTTTGTCATAAAGAACGACTAACCCCTAGATCGACCGACGGACGGCTAACCACTAACCTTGTGCTAATCCTTCTCTCCACTAGTGTTTGTTTTTGTTTCTTTTGAGCAACTTGCGTGGATGAAGGGCGTCTTCAAGGGGATCTCGGGAACCATCGGGAACATCGGGACAAGAAGTGCATCCCGCGTAACTCGGTGGCTGGTTCCGACATGAGTGTCGACCCACCACCAGAAGCACCTGCAGCAGCACCAGCATCTCAGAGAGTTCTCATGAGAACATCCGACCTCGCCCTGAGGACAGCCCAGGAGAAGGAGATATACAAGAAGCTCAAGAACAAGCGTTTCATCCACACGCCAGTCATCGATCCAACACTTCTGCTAGAGACAGGTATGGCTCATGAATTCGACACAATTTTTCCACTAGTTGGTTGGACTTCCTTTGCAAACCTCACTGAGAAAGGGATTAGGCTCTTGACCATAGAATTCCTTAGCACCCTTCGATACACGGACAATGGAGTTTATTTTAGAATGTTTGCTCTGGAATATTCTCGTCTCTTGGAGATACCTTAGTGACCTCCTAGGTTTCCCTCAAGATGCTCTCATAGACTTAAATGCAGCATTAGGTGATTTTGATGCACATAGGTTTTGGAGCAAGCATTTCTAGAGCACCTTATCACTTAGCGCACCGCACCGCGTGACAGAGCATCCTACGCTTAGATTTTTGCATCGTTGGATAGGAGCCACCTTTTCCCACGATATGACGAAAGCAAAATCGAATAGCCGACTTGCGCTTGCTTTGTACGCGGCTGTCAAGAAACAGAAAGTGTCTCCTGTCCACCTCCTAGTGAACCATTGGATGAGTGTCCCCGGTTACATAGCAGGAAGTGTGGCTGTTTGCTCGCTTATCACTCGCATTGCCACAAGCTTCAAGTTATTAGAGGGAGCTACTTTTGAGTACATTGAACATCATAGAGAATTTTATGACCTCTATACTTTTGGCCAAGGTCACTTACCGAAAAAAGTGAATGATGTTTATTATGTAAAATATGGTGAAGCTGCGATCCGGTTACCTAACCCGAACCGGCTTTGTATTATGTGCAAAACTATCATGTTGAGTTGCGAGTGAACTAAAGTGAATGAGAGAGCACCTCGAAGAGTTCGCTCGGAGAGGGTGACAGGAAATCGTGAACCCACTTGGCGTGGTGCCGAAACCGCCCGAGAAGAACCAGCGCATGCCAGTTTTAATGAGTGGAATGTACCTCAGCACCACTCACTAAACTCATGGGTGTACCCACCACAGAGCCAACCACATCAACCATTCTATGGTTACTACCCACCATACAACACCCCAGGAACATCAGAGCCAGGACCATCAGAGCCAGGACCCTCACAGCCACCAAGATACTCTTATGACCCCTTTGGTACCACCGATGAAGAAGAAGAACCCCACCAAGACTTTGAGCCACGTCGCCACTCCGATGCCACCAGTTTATTTTCACCCAGCTGAAAGCACTATGATGAACAAGTAGCCTTCCAAAGACAACACCACCGCCACTCGAATCGCCATGATCGAGGTGGAACGACCAGCTCAAAGTGGAACCGAACACCACCCGAGACACTAGGCACCATTCAAGAGAACCGGGAAGAAGCCGCTTCCATGCCGCATGGCTTGGTGGACTGTTGCACATACACTATCCACCACCACCGCCGCAAGACTAGCTTGGGGAGGACCCCATTATCAAGATAAGTATTTCTTTCCTTTTTGTTTCAGTTTGTTTGTTTTCGTTTATTTTATGCATTGAAAAAAAAAAATCAGAAAAAAAAACTAGAAAAACCCAATAAAAATTTGCTTGCTCTTTTAAGAAGTTTGCTTTCTTTAAATGTGTTTACATTTCAAGTTTGTCTAAGATGAAAACCAAATAAAAAGAGTGTGCAAGTTTGTTTTCAATTCAGTTTGCTATAAATAAAATTGTATAGACTTGAGGATTGCATGATGGAAATGATGAATAGTTGCTCGCTCTAATTCTTTGCAAGTACCTAGCTTTAACTTTGAGTTCTCCCATGATTTGGATACACTGTTTGACAACTGGATTTACTCTACACCTTAAACCTGTGGGAGCATATGCTTAAACTAAGTCTAGGTAGTTGACAGACATGATATGATGATAGTCTGAGTTGCTGTTCATTATGTTCCAAAGTGCCACTAAATTCTGGAGATTTATTTGTGAAAATTATAAATATTCCATGATGAGTTCCTTATATGACAGAGAGTTGAAAATTCCTACCACAGCCAAAACTTGATCATTAGAATAGGAAGCCTCCGCATTTGTATAGGGCTCGTGCTGTCGGCTGTGTTGTATCCTTATGAACTCATCATACAGCTAAATCTTGGTTTCACACTCACATTCACCCTTGCTACTTCTACCCTGGAAGTACGCACCACATAAAACCTATTATCATCCATTGAAATTGTTCTACTCTTACACTGAGAGTGAACACCCAAAAATATTCCCCTTTTCATTTTGCTAGCCATTTATCCAAGATCAATGCTCCAAGTATCAATTGTTATTCCCGATGTGAAGTTGTCAATTGAAGAAGTATTCCATTCAAGAAGTATTTCATTCCTTTTTGGGCTGCAAGAATTAAAAAAAAAAAGAAGAAGAGAAAAAGATTTATGAGCCCAGTCTTTGTCAAGTTTCTAAAGTTCAAGTTTCCAAGTTCAAAGTTCCAAGAAAATTCAAGTGCAAGTAGTTCCAAGTTTCATCCAAATAAAGGAGCATTGATAATTCCTTTGTGCACCCTTTCTCCTCCCACAAATATTTTCTCTCTATTTTATATATCATCCAAATATAAAACCACACATGCACACACCGATTGGTTGTATGTTAAGTTCCTTCGGATCCATGGTTCGATCAGGCCAATGCATTAGTTCTCCACACCTATGAGCTCCATATAAGCCTTTATTAGAGTAGGGTGAGAGAGAGAGTGAAGGCTCATCTATAAATGCCTTGAACCAAAAATACTACATATTCTGAGAGTAAGAGAGAAGGCATATCTCCTTTCAATGCCTTAGAGAGGATCCAAAAATACCACATATTGAGAGACTTGAAAGGGTTGTATTAAGGAACTCTGAGTTTTATTGAAAATCTTGTAAAAACTCCAGGACAGAGGTGGAACAACAGAGCATGAGACAACAGTGCTTGACTTAATTGTTCTGTCTTTCAACTACTCAAGACCCAAGTGCAGGTAAAAGCCCCATGGTTGAAAGAAACATGAGAAAGTTTAGAAGTTATGATAGTCCACTCTAGTCTGGGATGAATCCTTGTTTAGAGCATGTGTGTTTGTTAAGTATGAAAGCATTGCAGCAACTCCTGATCCATCTTCTGTAGCTATTTGCTCAGGGACGAGCAAAGGTAAGCTTGGGGGAGTTTGTTGACGGTTGTTAATGATCAAATTTATATGTCAACCAGAGAGAGAAAGAGGGGTATAATCTGTTCACCATCATAGACTTAGGGTTTAAACTGACAGATTCCATAAGTTTTGGTAAATATGTGTTTTCGCAGGGGATTATCGGAAAACATCCAAGGAGGCCCACATGTCATGATTACATAGAGAGAAAGACCGAACGGGTAAAATTGTATATTCTAGAAGACTCCGAGAAGGCAAACCACGGGAAGCGGGGACCCACCGGCGAGTGGTGGGTCGGCCGACTCCCTCCTTGGGTCGGCCGATCGCCCACCTCCACCAATCGGTGGAGGCTCGCGGATCCCGCCTCCACCGACCTTGAGGAGCAATATTTATCGTCCGTTTAGGTCGGTTTGATCCGATGGCCGTGGTGCATCCTAGGGGGCTATATATTCGGGAGCCCCGGCCCCCGGCTAAACCCTAATTCATTCTAGAATTCATTATTCGAGGTAGCCATCAAAGCAAAGCCGGGGTTTAGAGAGATCTCCACCGAGAATTAGAATAGCTACTTTAGATCTTCAAGTTCTACATAGGTTTAGACTAGATAGAGGAAGAATCGGGCGCCTGTGCTCGGAATTCCGGATCTTCATCATCAGAGTTTGGTATTATCTTGTATCTATTCTTGTGACTTTATTCTAAATATCATTATGTTTCTATTTATTAGGTTCCTAGTTTATTCTAGTTCTACATTTGATATGGTTATGATTGGTAATAAGTTTATGTATATGTTTGCAAAGCGCTTAGCTCTCTTCGCGGGAGGGTTAGGTGGTAGATTTCATGTGAGCATGGTGCTTAGATGCCGTTTACCTGCAAATGCACCCTATTGGCCGGGTCGTGTGGTAGATCGCGGAAGTGACAGTTCCGTTGAGTCCTTTGTATTCCATCCCCCGTTCGTAGGTCTAGCAGAACCAAAGTTGCGTAGTAAGTCCTGCTATGTCTTGGCTTGTTATAGCAATGATCCTTATACATAGATGAAGAGTCTTTTGTGCTTGTATATGATAGTGTAGAGTTGGAGTAGATGAATGACTTAGTAGATTAGAACCTACATAGGATTTCTATTTCTTGTGCTAATCGATGTCAACCTACCTTTGTGAGTAGTCTATATCTAATCTCGTGTGATTTATACCCGAGCTTATTACTTTATATTCCCTTATTTATCATGGTTTACCACTCGCCAAAGTATGTGATTTGTGCAATCAATCACTCATAAGTAGTCATGTTTAGCAAGTTCATCTCATTGTTTAAGTCCTTAGTTCTTTCCTTTGAGCTAAATATAAATAATGATACCTGGAATACTTCCCGGTAAAATGCTACGATGGTGTATTATCCGTTTCGCTTGCGGATCCCATATTTTCTTGACTAGAAGAGCAGTTTCTATACCAACACTTCTGGCGCCATGCTAGGGATGACAACTTAGCGTGAGTGGTGTTAGAGGTGTCAACAATTGCCATGCTAGAGAAAACTAGTCAAGTTTCTAGATGTGCTTGTTGTGAAGCTTTGGAACTAGAACTAGACTCTTGTAGGCATGACAAGAAAAGGGCCGAAGAAGAAATCACAAATCTTCGGTCCATGCTCGGTTGGTTGTCTTGCAAGTGAACCGCGGCTTGGCATGATGATGAGTCGTTTAAGAGGGAACCGACACAACGGGTTTAGGCTTTGCTACAGGTGGGAAGGGTGAAAATGTTTTTGGTAAGGTTGGTGATCACGTGGTCCGAGTGCATCCGAAAAATCCACCAAGCCTTCCACTACTCCCAAGTTGATCAAAATCACCCCACCATGACCTAACAAGCCAAATGTGAAAGATGGTGTGTTTGAGGAACCTCCCAAAGCTTCACCTCCAAAGCAAGTGTGGACTCCAAAACCAAACCACCTAAGGAACCCGCTTGACACACTTCCCGACATCTCTATTAAACCCCCTCCAAAGAACAAGCAAACCCAAAGAGTGATATATACCCATGAGAGAGTGAGTCAACCACCACCCAAGAGAGGTGTATCACTGTGATTATTGTCATCATGATGGTCACTTGTTTGAGTTTTGCTTTCGGAGGAAGAGAGATGAGCGGCATGAGTATGAGCTTTTCCATAACTCGCTCATGGTGTGTTTGCTCCGCATTTCCAGAGGCACAGTGCTAGGCCAAGAGGTGCAACACCTCAAGGACCTAGGCCTCAAGGTGTGAGACCACGAGGTGGTCGTGCCCGGCGGGGTTCAGGTTTTTCTTATGACCTTGGATCTCGTGACCGTGGCTTTCAGTCTTATAGGATGAGCGGACCACGTTTTTCTCGTCGTGGTGATCGCTCTACTCAGATGGGACATGGCATGTATGGTGCTTTTGATGATACTTCTCGTGGGCAAATGAGTCAACACTGGTTCCCTTCTCGTTTTGCTAACCCCAGTGTTGGACCATTTGCACATCCCATGTCTTATTACTGATGCAGAGTGTGGGGTGGAGAGCATGTGCTTGATGGAACTTGATCTTTTGGTGTGATCAAGTGTTGATGGCTCTTTACACCTATTTTGTTTGCCTTTAAGAGGCATGTGTTATATTGTGGTGACTTCTTACACTTTGTGCGCTATCTTATACACTCATACCTTGTTCTTTAAAGCTTTCTTACTTGTGGTATGAGTTTGATTGGTTAGTTGCTCACTTGTATAGTTATAGCATGTATTTTACTTGTTTCATGTTTTTATTTCTAGTCTAGCATGTTCTTTTCTGTGTATCATATGCCATGCTAGCTTTGTGTATATTTTGGTGGATTAGCCACTTTTCATGTTAGTGTGGGATCCTCATGAACATTTTGCCATACTTTTATCATGTGCTTTAATTTGTATAGTTGGTATGATGTTCATTAGGTATCCTCTCTAATTGCTAGTTCTTGTATGGTTACATGTATTTCTATGATATGTTTTGCTAGCTCGAGTTGTTAGTCTTTCTGACTAGTATCATGTTACATGCTTTTACTTCCAAATTGATATCATCTTTGTGCATCATAGTATGTGTTAGGATTGTGGTTGCTTTTGGGCGTGGTGTGTCTTGTCTCCAGTTGTTTTTCTCAGCTTTCATGGAGAAGGCATTCTATGAGCTGTGATTTGGAAAATTGCCTATGGTGAGCCCTTTTCGGGTGTTTGGCTGCAAGTGCTTTATCTTGAAGAAGAGAAACTTAGACAAATTTGAATTGAGATCTTCTAACGGGATTTTTCTTGGTTATGCATCTTATTCGCATGCTTATCGAGTACCTAACCTTGAAACTAACCGTATCATGGAGAGTTGTGAAGTCACCTTCGACGAGACCGCACCTTGTTCTTCTCCTGTCTTTGAAAGTGCAGGTGATGAGGAGATGAACAAGAGCATTTTTGTGGAGGAGGAGCAGGACGATGCCGATTGGGGTGATCCCGAGCCGACTCCACCGGCTGCCCCAGTTGACCCTGCGATGACTACATCGGTTGACGGCCCCACTCCCACATCCTCCACCACATGGGGGCCGTACGACCAGGCTCCTCAGCTTGTTCCAGCTGCACCTGAGGGAGCTCCAGCTGCTGTTGAGGGGGAGGCGACTTCATCAAAGAAAGCACCTCGGCACATCCAGTAACGCCATCCCCCTGGGATCTTGTTCGGTAACACGCAACCGATCTTGTGAGTTTTCACATTTTGCTCTTGCTGCCCTTGTTGCTGACAAGTTTGCCCACTTAAGAGCGGAGTTGGGCGTTTGCTATTTTTTTTAGAGTAGGGTAGTTGTATCTTGATGTATAGTATGGTTTTGGCTTTCTTCTTTTGCTTTTAGCTTTCTTTTTGCACCTTTGTATCATAGTGCATTTCATCATGTATCATACTACCTTTGTTGAGCTTCATGACTATAGTAGTTTTGATTACATCTATGCTCTTGTTAGTATGTCTTGTTTGTACATAATTGTGCTTGCGGCTTAGGCTTCTTCTGATCACTTGTTACATGTTATGAGCTAAGCCTGTTTTCTAAATGTGAACCTGCTTAAATCTTGATGCAACCCAAAAAATGTTCACCTTTGAGTTGGCAAGTAGCATGTGTAGGTTTTGTGAGAACCTTGTTGCTTTCATATGTATGCTTGAGTTGCTATGTCTCATGTTTCTTGAGTCATTCACTTAGCTCGGATCTCTTGATAATCTTGTGCTAAAACTTGATGTCTAAGCTAAGTAATGATGAAAAGTTTTGAGTTGGATCTGTTCTGTCCCACGGCAATGTCACGAGATTGCTTCTCATTCATTCGAGTGAGATGAACTTGGGCATTGTAGTGCTAGTCCACAACCACTCGTGACGAGACAGCTTCCCACTTGCACTAAGGGATGAACTCGCCGTGGTTGAAAACATGACAAAAACAATCTTTTTGGCGGACAGTTTTTGATCCTCTCGTATACACATGTCTAAATGAAACCTTGTTAACTACTGTTTTAACTCTGATCAATGTTGTAGTTACAAGTGTTGTTAAGTGTATCTTTGAGACATGATGTGTGACCGTTATATGGGGTAGTTCACTCTTGTATACATGTGTTAGCACTTGTTTGATCTCCCGCTTATATGTGCTAGGTGCTATTCTTTTTGGTGAACACCTTTTATAAAATGCCCAACACTCGATCAAATTGCTTATGTATCATATTTCGTTTCACTTGATCAGTTTGAGCATTGGCTTTGACTTGTGCTTTTTGCTATACACTTGCCATACTTGCTAGAGCATCTATGTACTCGGATTGCTATACTCTTGAAGCTCTGCATTTTGCATCTCTTTCATGGCATGCTTTGAGGGGAAATTGAAGTTTCTTTTGCTTCTATCTTGATAAGTGCATTTGCCAACAAGGGGGAGAATGATTCCACAAATCCAGAGTTCATTTGTGAGGATGCATTTGCAAAGGGGGAGGATGCCTTTGTCAAGGGGGAGTTGCACTCTGAGCTATTTTTGATGCCTTTGTCAAGGGGGAGTTGCACTCTGAGCTATTTTTGAACTGCTTTCGCTAGATGTGTTGAGCCTTTGCCTCTTCTTGAGGGTCTAGCTGTGTTGAAATGAGAGTTGCACTCTTAGTTTTTTTTTTTTGAACTGCTTTTGCTAAGATGTGTTGAGCCTTTGCCTCCTCTTGAGGGTTAGCTTTCGCTTTGTTTGGTTGCGTAGAGCCATTGCCTATGTCTATGTGGACCAAGTTTTGATCTTGCTTTGCTCATGGCAAGTGACCTGTTTTCAATTTCTCTTTGGCTTTTGGTCACTTGGATGAGTTGTCTCTGGTTTTGTGTTGGTGTTGACAATGCACTTATCAAGGGGGAGATTGCGAACACATGGCTTTTCCATAGCCTATGTGTTGTGCTGAGTGATTGTCAACATGGCAACACAAAGTGTGTGTGTGTGTGTGTGTGCGTGTGTTCTTACTAACCGATGGCACGCGGATACGTGTCAAACAATGGTGTCTCTTGGCTCATGTTGTCTGCAGGTGTCGAGCTCGGAGACGGTGGTCGACGGTCGGTGAAGATCAAGTAGGGCGTGCCGTGCTGACGGACCGGGTGCGGTGAAGGGCGGACGTGAGGCTTGGATCGAGGGACCTGAGGACCGGGTGGCCAGCCGTGGTGGCTGACAGCTGGGACATCGACGAGCGCAAGTGTACATGGCGGGGGACGCGTATGGGCTACGCTACTCGCGGAGGGTTTGGTGGTTTTGCCTCAAAACCATCGACGGAGGGTTTCCGGGCTTTGCCTCAAAACCCGGGCGGAGGTCCCACGTGGACGGACGGCACGTGGCGGCATCGGGAGATCGCTTGGAAGCGAGGCTACCGTGAGGAGGCGCGGTGGCCGTCGGATCAAGTGAAGCTTGAGTTGGACCCTTATGCCCCTGGCTGAGTGGTTTGGCTCTTCATGTATCAAGGGCAAAGAGGGAATGTGTAATAGGCCCTATAAATAAGGGTGAGGGGTTCCCTTCCCCACCACCTCTTTCATTTTGCATTTTTCCTTTAGGGTTTCTTCTTCTAGTTTCTTGGTGAGAGAGAGGTCTGCAAATCTACGATTTGTACTCGAACCAAAGTTGTGTGGCAAGCAGAGCGCCGAGTCTCTGCTGTTTCCTCTGGGATTAATCACCTGTCTTTGTTTCCTGTGATGGATTTTTGGTTCTTCCCGAGTTTTCACTTCCCCTTTTAGTTCTCGGTGTGTCTTCTTCGATTCGAGACCGTTTTAGTTTGGTGTGCTTTACGACTGCTTCTTCCGGAGCCTTTGCACTCACTTCGTCTGCTTTGCTAAGAGCCTTCACAACTCTGCTCCCGCAAGTCTGCAGCCTCTGCAAGTCTGTAGCCTTTGCGTGCAGTCTTTGCAACCAGCTCCTGCAAGTCTGCACCCTTAGCTTCTGCTTGGTTTGGGGCCTTTGCACCTGGCTCACTCAAGTCTGCAACCTTTGCTCTCGCTTTGCTTAAAGCCTTTGCACCTGGCTACCAAGAGTCTGTAGCCTTTGTTCTGCTCTGCTTGAGCCCTTTGCACCTGTCTACCAAGAGTCTGCAGCCTTTGCACCTGTCTACCAAGAGTCTGCAGCCTTTGCTCTGCTCCTGCTTTGCTTGGGGCCTTCGCACTTGGCTCCCGTAAGTCTGCGGCCTTCGCCCCAGCCTCTGTTCGTTTGAGCTCCGATTGTTTTACCGCTTCTTCCGCTTTGTGGTGATCCGCTGTGTTTCTTGGGAACATCCACCCTCGCAATAGGGTCGTGATCATCACCAGTTTGTGTATCGCTTCTTGGGGTGCTTTGTAGAGCCAAGGACCAAGAGTTTCGAAAGAAATTTTGAGGCTCCCATTTATCCCCCTCTGGTCGCCGTTCACCGGTCCTTCAATGTCTATATGAAACAGAATGTCCTTCTTCAATTTCAGGAGGTACTGAATGCAGTTGAGTGGCCCCAAACACGAAGCAGCAGTACTGCAGCTAAACTGAATATACCTCTGCAATTTAAGGAGATGTTTTGTGAACGAGAAGGCCGCAGGTTTTTAGAGCGAAAGGGTATAAGATCTGTAGAGTTCATGGTACATCCGGCGGCTAATTTCTATTGTATCTCATTTAACATGAATCATCTTGGCAAAGGGTTTTTTTTTTTTCTTTTGCTTTTGCTTTAGCTGGAACCAAAAGAGCAGACCGAGCACAACAGACAGAGTCAAATGACCATCACAGTACTACTGGATATTCATCAATGGAAGTGCCATTTCTACGCTAGTTCAGTACCGACTCAATCACGCATGCATCCACCGTCCAGCGTTGCTGCATCATCCACACAGACATGGAGCAAATATGGACACCCACCCACCGTGCCGAATCACATCAACCGTCTAATCAAACAGGCTTAGGGTTGGTGTGTCGTCGCAGTCGAAGAGAATCGGCCGGACGGAACGGATCGATGCCACGGCCCACGGCACATCACGTAGCCTCTCGGGTCTCGGCTAGCTGTCGTCGCTGCGTGATTGATCGAGCAGGTGAACGGTGGTGGTGTACACCACGTACAGTTGCAAGACGAACGGGTCGCACGTACAGTAGCTGACACAGCAGTGCTGCAGCTGTGTCAAGCTGAAACTGAATCTACGTACTTGTGCAATGTCAGTTAACTGAATCTGAATGACAAGGCTGCAATTTTTTAGAGTGACCGCTGAACGGGTATATGATGTGTTGAGTTCATGCCAGATCGACGACCGGCTAGTTTTAATTTTATTGCATCTCATTTCACATGATCATCATCTTGGCAAGCTTGCTTTAGTACAAATAGCTTGAACCAAAAGATCAGAACAGAGCTCAACATACAGAGCCAAATGACCATCACAGGTCTACTGGATATTCATTAATGAAAGTGCCATTTATTACAAATGTACATAAGCTTCAGCAAAACAGAAAGATAAAAAAGCTCTGTCATGAACTCAGACAACTTATTACAAGTAGATGAAAGTTAAGGTGTTACTGATGGGCCTCCGGTCTGCTGAGCTTGCAAATAAAGATTATGCTGCTGAACTTGCAAATAAAGATTTTGCATATGATGGTGAGAAGAGCCTGTTCACACAATTTGTGCTCTTCCTCAAGTTAAATATGAGTTCATTGTCGTGGTTGAAGATGTGTTAACTGGAAAGTAATGCCTCAGTTATTTTGACTGAGGTGTGCAGGCGTGCGACCTTAGCAGCGTGCTGCTCGTTGAGCTTGGCAACGACGGAGGCGTGCTCCTGCTTGAGCCTCGCAATCTCCTCGTTGAGCTCGGCAACCACGGCGGCGTGCTCCTGCTTGAGCCTCGCAACCTCCGCTTTGGTCGCCAGCAGCTCCTTTTCTATCTCTTGATAGTCTTCTGCGGCCTTCTCCGCCCACTCCGCACACAGGTAGTATGCCGCCCTCGAGTGTCCCCGACCGGTGGAAGTGCAGCCGTCCTCGTTGCCCATGGCGCCGAACCAGGATTGCTGTTGCCCCGAAGGAGGGGAAGCCGGCGGAGTGGACATGTCACCACACGCAGCAGGGACAGCTGGGCCTCGGGTAGTGATTTTTGCTTCCTCAGCAATTCTTCTCGGACTGCAACTGCCTACAAAAGCTGAAAAGCATCAGCAAACCCGTTACCTGAGTGATAATTCTACTGACGAGTTTGGGTTGATGAATTGAAGTTACCTTCAGTTGATTGCAGTCTCCAGCTTACCGTAGAAGCTAGGCACACGGAAATGGTAAAGTATGCGTATCGATCTGGTGGCTACGATCGACTTACCAATGCAATGTGTCTGTCTGTCCATGGAATGTGCCTGCACGTTTCCTATATATAGATGCCTGCTGCAGAGCAGGTGAGAATGGGAGGGGAGTGGGTGATGGGGCTGGCAAACGGCTTCGCCATCGGAGTGCAACAGCAGATGTGCACGCACAAGACGTGTTCTTGCATTATTTTGTAACTGCCGGGCGCCGATCGGCTGACAAAAATGAGATTGATCGAGAAACGTTTGGAGCGTGCAGTGCTGCCCTGGCCCCAACAAGTTGACTGGGTCAGTCTGAAACTCAAGTCGATCTTTGCAATTTCAGCTTACTAAAATGTGTGTTCTGAATGAGAATTGAGAAGGCTGCAAATTTTCGGAGTCTGGATGGGTATCCTACATTTTATCACGATTATGCAGTAAATTGTATGTAGGCTATTAGCTCTAGTAGGAATCGTGATAAGCCGCTGTTGAAAATAGCTGGAAGCCTTAGCCAAAAGAGCAAAGCACGACATGCAGAGTCAAATAACCATCACAGTGCAACTGGATATTCCTCAATCAAGTGCTGTTGTAGACTAGTTCAGCACCAACTCTGTCACATCCGGTGTTGCTGCATCATCGACCCAGTCAACACAAACAGCTCAATGTTTACAGTTCTCCGAGATTCAGAAACTAACAGGAATGTCTACTACTGTCAGTTCAGGCTAAGAAAGAGCCTTCTAAGTACTAATTAAGCTTTTGCCTAATACCAGTTTCCTGCTCACTTGGTTGTCAGAAGTTACAATATCTCCCCATGTCAATACGTACTGTTGCAGGCAGTTACACTCAGAGAACAATTGCTGAGCAGTAGCATCTCTTGCCAATCGACTTCAACCCCGTAGTCACCCAACCACATCCTTCCTTGTAGCGCTCCACCTGACAAATTGCCATGACACCAATGCTCAACAGTTAGCCACGGCGTGTACTTAACAATTATTGTATGCAGAAAAATAGAAGACAACAACCAAAACAGGGTACTTAAGGAAACCAAAGAATCCATGTTCACTTGTTCCAATAAAATGCACTAGACACTAACATGATAACAAAATGGTATATGTAGTAGGGACAGGAAAGCAAAATAATAGAAACTAGTGCTCAAGGACCCAAGAATCTCTGTTCATCTCAAATGCAGTACACTTTCATGCCAAGACTGTTATGACGACGACAAACAATATGCTGTAGATGTAGGCAGACCCTTGACAAAAACCAGTTCCGTGACTGCTCACTATCAAGCTCTGGAAGCTAAATACAAAGGTTTTGGATGTATGATTCTTGGTTCCAGCTTATAGTTCGAGTTATCAAAAGTCAAATGGGCACGGTGAGAAATTTATCAATTGGCATAACTACTAGACACTGACATGATAACAGAATTGTATATGTAGCCGGGACAGGAAAGCAAAATAATAATAACAAGTGCTTAAGGACCCAAGAATATGTGCTCATCTCAAATGCAGTACAGTTTCATGTTTTGATAACAAACAATATACGCAGTTGATGTAGGCAGACCCTTGACAAAACCAGTTCAGTGACTGCCTCACTATCAAGCCGTGGAAGCGGCAGAGCAATTGACATAACTACTTACCACATCCAAGATTGTATCTGCTTCACCTTTCACCCCACCAAAGGTGAATATTGAGCCACCGAGCACAGCTGAAGAATGGTATCCTCTGGTGTAGTTCATGGGTTCAACCATCATCCATGACGGCATCCTTGGCTCATACACCTCAACAGTAGCCACCATTGCTTTAGCCCCAGTGTCGTATCCACCAATCGAGAATCTGGAAGAAAATACAAAGGCAAATTACGTCAACAAAGGATAGTATAAACCCTGAAGCACACCCGCCTTTCATTTGCTGGGCACACATTATATGACATTTTTTTCAGAAGGAACATCTTACATATTTTCAGTTCATTGTTTCAACAAAAAGAAAGAGTTACATGACTTACATCTTCTCATCAAGCACTGTAAGTGTATGACAGCCCCTTCCTGCACTCATCTTTGGCAGCATTTTCCAGTTAGGCTCCCGAGGATCAAGTCTTTCAGCAGAGCTGCCAATACACATCACAAAGTTAGCAGAATAGTTTTCTTGTTGATCCTCTCACTCCAAATACCACTGCTATTATAGCAATAGAGAACAGGCTAATGAACATTAATGAAATAATTCAGCTTATTTAGATTTGCACTAAACCATAGGCCACCACATGAGGTTTAACTAACTGTTTTGAGATATTTGGAGGTTTTATGAGCTGTTGTATTTCCACTAGATCAAAAGTAAACCAATCAAGTACTATGTACAGGCAGGAAAAGTACAGCACCTCAGATATTGAACACCATTGAAGCCACCAACAGCATAAATCACACCATTTAGTGCTACACCAGCTAGAGCAAAGCGCTGAAGAACAGTGTGACAAAGTCAGTCAAGCTAAAAATTTTATCGTATTATGTGGAGATTTGTGTCAGAAGCAAATATTTTTCCAAAAAAAAACAGTACATGAAATTGAAATGGAACCAGGAACTGTTTTTCTTCACTGCAGAATTACATATTTTTTCATGAGTAAATGGTTATTATTTCCAAAGCTGTTTGTGTCTTACGCAAATTCATTCATGTTCTACCAAATGCTTCAGTAATGTATGAGAGAAAAAACTTTCACATTCTAGAACAAATGAATGGTAGAAACAGATACCTTTTCCAGCATAGGTTGATTCTTTATCCATTTTCCATGCGCAAGATCAAACATCTCAACATCTGAGAAACACTCGGTTCCATCTCCACCACCAAATGCATAGATTCTCCCATTGACACTAACCCCAGCAAGGCTCCCCTTCTCACGAGTCAACGATGGGCATGTGGACCAATCATCATGGCTTCGGTCATAACAATCAACTTCATCCAAAAGATAAATGCAGAATCAGGACACAGATTGAAATATGAGAGCTCAAGAGGGGACAAAACTTAGAAGCCAAGTAGTAACCTGTATCAAACCAGCAGGCACCATCACCACCACCAAGAACAAATATCTTGCCCTCTAGTGCAACAGTTGTGGTATATGACTTGCCAACAGCCATTGGTTTGAGGGGTGTTAGTATGTCCAATGAAGGGGAAAAAGAGTCTAGTGATGGCACAAATGAGGAACCATCAAAACCACCAACTAGATAAATGACATCTTCTGAACCCAAACATTGTTCTACAAACTGGTTAAGTGAATCATCTAGGGTCAAAGGATCAATTTTAGAATTCAATGTCTTAACTGTTCCCTTTAGTTCAACAATTCTTTTCAGTAACCTCTCATTCACCCCTTGTAAATGTTTGACTTCTTTGTTGGACCAAGCCTGCATTTTGAACGTAAGTTAGATTTAACCACCAAACTTTCTTGCAAGGAAATGAGATGTTTTTTCCTAGACTTTGGGCTTGCATCCTTTTTCTCTACTTCCATATTAAAGAGTGGACTACAGAGGTTGAACAAACGATCATAGAGGATCCTAGATGAAAGATTGATTAGAAACTAAGTAGATGTGAGACTAATTTAGAAGCATAATGGAAAAATCTTTTCATTTCATCCTGCCTTGCTTCTTCCATTTCTTTAGGTAGCCATGAACCAAAAACACTACAAGCATCTTATGAATTCTCCCTGTTAGCTAGTGCCACATAACAAATCTAGCCATTTTAGAGTGCAAAATTTAGCTATTCCAATCCGACAGACCAACACACATGCAGTCTAGTATCAGTATAATACCATATACAGATTTATTCTCTTGGTTCCTACATTTTCATGCTAAGTTATGAACACATATTCGAATTGCAATTTCTGGTTTACTCTTCTTCCTTTTTTTTGCACATAACATTTCCATAAATTTAAGATTCCATGGTTTAGTATAACAGATGCAAGGCTTTTCATGAGGTTAGAGCATAAAAAAGACCTGCTTCTGCTCCATGACCTCTATTCGTCCAGATAACTCTTTAACTACATCAATCAGCTGCAAATAAAGTTAGTGTGAGAAATTTTGCAATAGATAGACAAGAATTAAGCATGTTAGCTAGACTAAATGAACTGAAGCACAAAACAAGGATGATAAGATTGAATGAACATATGACATATCAGCTGAGTTTAAAGTTGCAACCTTAGCTTCTGTGCATGATTCAGAGTCCAATAACTGCACCAGCAAATTAGAATGCCCCAAGGACAGCTTATCAACTTCAGAATCTAAGTTTTCTGGCAAATTAGAGTTCCCATCCAGAATTGCACATTTGACCTCTTGGGCATACTTGAAACTATATGCATCATTATCTTCAGTTTCAGTAGCATTGGCATAAAAATCAGAATGCCACTGCTGATCAGGAAAAGTCATGCACCCTTGTAACACCTGATCAAAGCTCAGCATTTTTCCCTGCTTATCAGGGTACTGTTGTTGTTGCACTGGAACCACCCTATCTGATAGTGCATAGTCCTCCCTCCCTGGTGATGTGTGTTGACAATCCAGTTCATCAAAACCACCAGAAGATTCATTACCTGAGTTTGCATGTTCCGCATCCACATCTCTTGTCCCAATGTGCTCGAGTTTGTTCTTCTTCACTATGTCTGCATATGACTTTACAACCTTTTCTGATTTGAGGTTATTGTTCCCCTCAGACTCTGCTGCCCATCCAGGTGACATCGCTAATTCTCTCCCATGCTCATCAGCGGGTGCTGCGGCAGGGGGCATCCAGAAATTGATGTGAGGAGAAGGAGAAGGAGTAAACATATCCATCAAAACATGTGTCTGAGCATGATCCAATTCAAACTTGAAAAAATGGAGCTTCTGGCCAGGGACACCGGGTATGTTCTGATAGTAATTGGCTATAATAGCATTTCTGAACTGATTCTCTGCTAGCGGGAAACACCACACCCTTACCCGCATTGCAACCTAAACAAATAAAAAGGCATGGAAATAGAGGCCATATTACTGAGAGTGAAAAAGAAGATGACATTCAAAGTACAGATGCCAGGGATTGTACCTGGGCAGGATAGCTTGTTTTGCCCTTGCTATCATGTGACCATGCATTTGATTCAGGACAGAACTTGCCATTCCCTGCAGCTTCGTAGATACCATACAATCTGCGATCATCATAATTGAAGAGGAAGAGAGGTAGTCCTTCCTTAATATTTCGTACATACGAAATATGTGCTTTTGGCAAGCCTGAAATATGACACAAATGTTAACTAAGTCAGTGGATCGCTCAAGAAGTTGATTTGCTTTGGGAGGCATGGAATGATATACCCCCTCACAGGGAAAAAACAAATGCATTAAAGGGGTAGCTCAGTTTTGTAAATACAAAGCTTAGAGAAGACTTGTGATCAAGAAAAATCAAGAGCATACCAAAAAGTTGCCGCAGTGACACTCTGCAATGGTATTGTTTGTACAACCAAATATCACAGCTCCAAGGTCTTGTGGATGGAGGTTTCTTACGGGAACGGACAGGTTTGTTGGCCTGGTATTTTTTACAACTTGGCTCCATGAGGATTTGCTTGCCACCATTGTACAGATACTAGCAAGATAAGAAACAGAAGGAAAGGAATAAGTATACTGCACTGTCTAGTTGATGTATATCCAGTTGCATATTTGATGAGGCGAGAAAAGGTAACATTCTTCAGAATCACAAGTACTCATTTTGTAAAGCAAAGACCAAATGACAGTGATGCAAATACAGACACTACAGCTTGATATCACTGTAATATTTGACACAGCTTATTGCACACTACAGTTACAGTTCAAGAAAACTGTCACTGCATAGTATATTTTCAGACTTGTTTTCTCTGATTCACAACAGAAACAAGAAGGCAGGTACACCTACATATCAAAGTGAGCAGGGAACCGTTGCTGTCACTTTCTTTTTCATATTGCAGTGCACATATATTTCAGTTTAGGAGTGGCCCATTTTGCACAATTTAGTGATGATGACAATAATAATTTAAACCGAATTTCAATGATGAGTAGTATGCAGCTACATTACAAAGTCAGGGTCTCAGGTTAAGGTTGGCAATGAACTCCAACAAATGTGACTGCTCCTGATGAAATGTTGATATGTGGTAGCACATGGAGGTAAAGCCAGAGACGAAGCGCCAGTCACTGAATGAACTCGTACATGGAGTGGACTGCCACAATGATGCGCAATAGCTGAATCAATGTCTCCCAGTACAATGCCCAGTCGTCACACCAAAAAAGTGGGACCACAGGGCAAAACTAATGAAGGAACTGAGCAAGTTGTGCATGAAGACACTAGTGACTGGGCAAAGACGAATGACACATGCGAAATCAATGAAGTGGGTTATTACGAGAAACCAAGATAGCCAGCCAGGCAGCCACATGATGTTTATTCTAGAAGCAGACATAATTACTCAGGGGAATTGAAGGACAAAGAAAATCCCCCTCCCACAAAACCCTGTCCCGTCCACGGATCTTTCAGAATCAATGCCCTGCTTAGATCGCTGAGGGGTACAATGCATTATCGGGTAGGGGTAAGAACGAAATCCTAGCCTTGACGCAATCGGACTAATCCAATCATTAGTAACAAGCGCGGCGCATGATGGATCGAGCGAGGCGGCTACTTTTGCTCTACTGAAAATAGTGTAGTAGCTTAACCCAAATCCACCCAGGAAACAGAATACAACTAGAGCAGCAAAGGACCCGGGATTATTGACAAATAAAGGGAACTGGCCGGCCACTCGATGTGTTTATTGTAGAAGCAAACATAATTAGTCAGGGGAAGGGAAACGAAAATCTTCTGTTGAGGAATCTAATCTTTCAGAACGAATGCCCTGCAAGCTGCATACATGGCTGAATGCTACATTGAGTTATCGGCTAGGAGTATGGGGAAAATCCCACCCTCGATCGAATCCCCTAGCCTCCCCACAGAACGAATCTGATCTTTCAGAACGAATGCCCTCCCTCCCTGCATACATGCCTGCATACATGGCTGCATGCTACACTACATTGCGTAATCAGCTAGGAGTATGGGGAAACCCCACCCTAAATCGAACCATCAGCACGCAAACGAACCAATCAAATCAATCATCAGTAGCAAGCGCGGCGGGCGCATAATCGATCGAGGGAGACCGATGATATTTTTTTTTCCCATCCCACTAACTAAAAAGAGTGAAGTAGTTAGTCCAACCCAACCCAAATCCATCCAAGAAACAGAATACAACCAACCAGAGCAGCGAAGGATCCGGGATCATCTCGTGCGGACTAGACAAAAGGAAATAGAAACAGAATGCTTCACAGGGTTGTGCTGGTTGGCGGATCAATCAAGAAAGCAAGAAAGGTGGGGGAGCAAAGGGGGTGGGGTTTCGTGGTACGGCCCGTACCTTGAACTCGCTTTCCTTTGCTTGGAGTAGAGCGGACCCGCGGAGTGCCAAGCCCCACTACCGCACTGTTCCAAGAACGAAGAAGACGGGCGGCGGCGATCGCAGTCGCACTGCAGCGAAGCCCTCGCCCGCGGCTATCGAAGTGGTTCTTGCTCCCGATGACTGTGGCCGGGCCGGCGGCGAAGCGAGGCTGCTCTGCGCCTCTGCGCCTGCGGGTCTGCGGCCTGCTGCGCGGTGAGAAGAGAGAAGTGGAGAGAGCAGTGATTATTTTTTTTTGATGAGGAGGAATGGTGAAAAGGTGGTGGTGGGTAGAAAAAGTGAATGCTGTTTTTACTGCTCCGACTCGTCCGTGCTATGCGTGTCAGTAGAGGGGGAGGAGAAGGCATGGCCCACCCGGCAGAGGCACAGGCAGGCACATCGCATGAGTCGTTTCCGTTCGTTACGGTACGGGCACGGCTTACCGACGAAGGAGCCGGTTTCTGTTACGGGAAAAAAACGGGGACCGTTGTTGTCCGTCCCGGGCCCGAAGAGAGCGAGCGACTAAATTCAGCCCACTCACTCGTGTTTGCACTTCAGTAATTAATGAGTAATCACACATTTGGCTCAAAAAAAGAGTAATCACACATGTACTTACTATCATGTCACGGTCGTCCCTGTGTCTTTAAGCCGTCCAGGCGGTTAATCACCAAGGCACCAATGGCCGCCTCGAGTCTCGATGCTGGGCCTGGTCTTCGCATCCCGCGCCAGCACCGGCCCAAACCCACAATATGTCGGCCCAGAGTGGATTGCAAGAGCGTCAGGTGCGTCTGGTGGGTTGGGTCAGAAACTGGGCTGTCAAAAAAAACG